>CM024960.1:19224637-19328633 GCA_014282245.1 Rhododendron simsii | reverse complement strand
GAGGGAAACGGCTAGACGGGAGAGAGCTTGGATGAGTCCCTCACGATGGTGGGTGGAATGAACTAGCACATCCCAAATAGACATCTTAGCCTGAGTCTATTAGAGTTGTCGCTTAATCACTCCTTAGGGGTTTTTCTCAGGGCGAGAAGGTTCCTTGACTAGTGGGGATAATGGTGGGAAGGTGTTCTTGACTGGGGTGGTGACAGGGTCTGAGGGTTCTTTGACTGGTGGAGCTGTGGTTTTAGAGGATTCTCTGATTTGAAGGTTGGGGGGTTGATAGATACGCCCACTTTGGATCAAATGATCAATCTAACGGTACTTTGATTCCTCACTCCATAAATTAGCAGGTGCTTTGCGTTTGGTCCCAATGGTGGTACCCTAAAGATTAGAGGATAGGTCGGCAATGACCAAATCTTCCTAAAGGTCCTCCAGTTTCCACTGCTCGGCTTCCATTACCGCTTTGTTTACGGTCCATTCTTCGTTTCCCACCTTTATGTTGATGACTTCAGAGTTAGCCCAATGTTCTGCTTTGGCTCTTGGCTCATCCTCCCATAAGTTCATCATAGCAACATCAACCTTTTCTGGGAAGGTGGCCAAGGGCTCTGACTCTCCCTCTTCCTCAAGGTAGTCCATAGGATTGAATTCACTGCTAGCCACTTCTTCTTCTACTTCTGGGAATCTGGGATTCTCAGGCCATGGGGCATACCCAAAATTATTGCCGATGTCACATCCGAAGGAGTTTGGGTGGAATTCCGACCAAGCGGGAGTTGTTATCTCAAGCTGGTATCCTTCATCAAATATTGCTGGCAAGGAGAACATATCCAGGGGATCATTTGGGGTTAATAGTTGGTACTCACTCAGGGTTGGGTCCCATTCCCACCCAAGATAGTTTTCGCATCCAAACATCATATTCAAAAAAATCCATCTAGAGGATCTGCATGAATGTTTTGCCAATCAACTTCCCATTCTGGCTCGAATGGTGGTTCTTCGTTCCTTTGCAAATTGGCGGCTTCGAACGCTTCCCAGTCGGCAATAAAATCTTTCCACGCGTCATCTCCATCCCACAGGAAGCAAAGGGTGATTTCTTCAGGGAATTTCACCAGAGGTTTGGGCTCGATATCAGGGGTGATAAAGAGAGTTAGATTGAAATCCTGGGCGTTTTGTTCTGAAGCCAACGTGATTTGGTTAACACGGAAGGAGGTGTTATGCTGCGGCAGAAGGTTTGAAATGGTATTTGGTTTATCTGAGGGAGGGGTTTCAATGACTTTATTGTGGATGAGGTTTTGGATTTCATGACGAAGGCGGATGCAGCTGTCAGTGGTGTGACCAGGCATCTGATGTAATTCACAATAAACGCTCTGGTTCAAATTTGATGGAATGGTGATCGGTGGAGAAAGGGGTTTCAGCATTCCTGCTTCTGCGAGTTTCTTGAGTAGCGTAGACCTTGGGGTGTTGAACTGGGTGAAAGCTTGGTTTTGGGCTTTTGGTTTTCCAGAAATCTAGTGAACTTCTGCGGTTTTAGTGGATGATGTTCCGACCTGATTGGTGTTCCCAAGAAGAACGTTACTATTGCCGGAATATACCCTTTTGGTCTTTGATCCC
Source organism: Rhododendron simsii (assembly GCA_014282245.1). NCBI lineage: Eukaryota > Viridiplantae > Streptophyta > Magnoliopsida > Ericales > Ericaceae > Rhododendron > Rhododendron simsii. Next base: position 19,327,031 of record CM024960.1, on the reverse strand, counting down.
GTTTCCTTCTTTTCCAAAGTGCCATCTCGTAGAGTTTCCTCTACGGCCAGACCCGAATCATAGAAAGTTTCAAAATTTGGGGCGGCTTGGGAGAGAACCATGTACGAGGCAAAGGAGCTTGGCAGATTGTTGGTTATGATTCGTATCTGTTCCTTAAGGTCCGGTTTGTTTTGCATTTGCGCAGCCTTGGCCCTCCATCGTTTCACAAAATCGGCGAAATTCTCCTTTTCATCCATCTTAGTGCTTTCTAATTCCTGGGTAGTCATTTTCAGATCAACATTGAAGTCGTATTAAGCTACAAAAGCTGTCCCAATATCTTCCCAAGTCCTCTTCTTTGATGGTTCAAGAGTGAGTAACCATTGCAAAGCTGGACCGGACAAGGATTCATGAAATAATTGCGTCATAGCTTCCTTTTCGATTCCTCGCATGGAAAGAGAGCCAACATAGCCTTGAAGGTGCGCCTTCGGATCACCAATGCCATCAAATTTGGCAAAATCTACACCTTTGAATTTTTCTGGTAACTTGGCGTTGGGAAATAGACACAGTTTGCTCATGTCTACTTCTCCCTTCCCAAGTCGCCGGGTCTCTTGAACGAACTCCTCTAACTTGTTGATCTTGGCCATAAGAGCGATCATTTTAGGGTCCGCGGCAGGCTCTTCTGCTTTGGGTTGCTCAGGCTGTGGGTGAGGTTTAGCCTGAATCTTATCACTAACCTCTTGCATGGCTTCCATCATCATAATCATGTCATTTTTCAGAGATGCGACGGAGGTTTTGAGTTGCGCATCGACATGGGCCAGGGATTGTTTAAACTGAGCATCTAAGGCGGCCATGTTCTGCCTAAGTTCCTCTATCCCATTTCCTTGGTCAGCCATTGGCAAAGGATTGTCGGGTGGCGTTTCTACCCAGAGTTCTTGCGGTGTTTCGGTCAACGGTTGCCCCAACTGCACTATTTAAACCTCAAATAACTCTATGCCTTCTAGGGTGTCTCTGCGAACCAGTCTTCGGGAGGGATGAAACCAATTAAGTACAGCCTCTTCTTGAGGTCGACCAATGTCTCAGAACTGGCAGACAAAAGAGGAAACTCTTAATTCCTAGAAAACGTTCATCCTTCCCTCATTCGCTCCTCCTAAGACCTACGGTGATCCAATCTTCACTTAAGGTGCTTGCAGAGAAGATTTTTGATAACCCGGGTAGGTTCTGTCAGGCAGGTTTAATTCCAAACACTTTGCAATCAGGGCCAATGTCCTTATCTTGACCATCTGAGATAGGGCAATATGGTTATCGGAATTCAGATACTCGCACCTTTAAGGTTCGTTCTAGACCAGGGGAGTCGTTCCGACACGGCAAACACCGGAGGTATCACAAACTCCATGGATTTAAAGTCTCTTAGACTGACCGAATCCTAAGGTAGGCCTAGGCCTATGACCTACCATGATCTAGTCTTCATTTAAGGTGCTTGCACAGAAGATTTCCGATAACCCGGGTAGGTTCTGTCAGGCAGGTTTAATTCCGAACGCTTAGGAATCAGAGCCAATCTCTTTATCTTGACTATCCGAGACAGGGCAATATGGTTATCGGAATCTAGATACTCGCACCTTTAAGGTTCGTTATAGACCAGGGGAGCCGTTCAGGCACAGCAAACACCGGAGGTATCACAAACTCCATAGATTTAAAGTCTCCTAGACTGACCGAATCCTAAAGTAATCTTAGGCCTCTAGCCTGTAGAATGCAATGATGCATGAATGATATGTATGTACAGTAAAGATAAACACGCAAACATGGTATATCACATAAGTCCTAGCCATGGGTTCCTGTCCTAGTTGGGATGGTTCTGTGGTTATATACAAGTGCAAAGGCCGGTTTGGGTCTCAAAGGGTTCCCCTGACTAGAGCCAAGATGTAATCCCCAAGTCAAGTGTATTGCAAGACAACGGTAGAACAGCACGATGGCTCATCATCGTCAGGGGTTGCAAGGCATTCCGGGAGAGCTTGTCGTTGGCGAACCGGGCAAGATTGCCGAAACACACTGGCGAGGTTTGTGCAGTGCAAAGTGTACAGGGTAAAAGAGTTTTGATTTTTGCGAAAGATATTGAAAATTCCCCCTTTGAAAGTGCTTTGAAAGTGCTTTTCAAGCTTCGCTCACTCCATTAATCAATTTTTTTGGAAGCAAACTACACAAGCGAACAATAACAAAAGTCCCAATTCGAAGTGGTCGGATGTAAAATCCCATTACGTCACCATTCCGTTCTTCAGCAGCGCGGAGCATACTGTTTTGACAAAATTTTGAAGGATTGTTCATTCATGTATTAATTTCCAAATTTTTTATTAATAATACTCCCCAGCAGAGTCGCCACTGTGGGCTCCCCCACCTGCGCACCCAAACAAGAGTCGCCACCAGGATTTTTGAGATGATTGATCCGAGAAATCGAGAGTTCGTTTGAGAGGAAAAAGGCTTTTTGGTCTAGCGAAAAACGTTGAGACTTTGGGTTTGGGAGCCACGTTACGAACGGGGAAGGTTCCGTCAAAGAAAATGCACCCCATTCACCCGGTAAAAATCGGTCTCTACTAAACTCTTTCAATAAAGGGGGAGATTTAAAGTATCTTTTGGAAAATCAAACTCTTCCATAAACAAGTAAAGGGGAAAGGGACATGGGTAATAAATCACATTGACGTGCATGTGGTGTTAACTGTATAATGATGACAAAGATGATGCAGAATGAAAGGAGTTTTCAGCAGAAACTATCTGGGTCTCAGTATCCTCCTACACGGCTTTTTGGAATACCGCGTACGGTTCTCCAGGATGTCGTGCGGTGTATCCTCTTTGCTTTCAGACTTTTGTAAAGTTTCAAAACGGCCCCCGGCATCTTGAATGACACACACGGGGTTTCCAATGACATCAAACAATGTTTTTACCATTGGACCATTCTGAAAAGTACCACTCTTCCAAGCCACGAATGAAGACCATCTTTTATACTCTTGATAGTTCAGAATGACCGAAGAAGTTTTATTTCTAAAACGAGCATGGCTTGTAGATATGGTCTTTGTTTTGAAAACGCTGATGCCTGATATTTCAGTAAACAGAACAGCCTTGACAGAGGACAGCTAAGATCCAAACAGTTTGAACAAGAAAACAAAACCGGAAACGCCATGCGTCTGAGTATGCTACGCCGTGCGACGCATCAAAGCGCCGTGCGGTATAGCTTTCTCAGCACAGAGGCTTGCTTTTGTTTTGAAAATGGTTTTTAAGCCAAGATTCAACCTAAAGGAGGTTGATCCTAACCACAGAGAGGTTCCCTCAGGGATATGGACAGAGCCTACCCCAAGGAAACTAGTTTATACATTTGATCTTTGAGCTTGGATGGAATGGGTAGCTATGGATGAGTGCGAATGAGCCCCGTTGAAAAGGGGAGGTTATGGACGTGGGTGATAGACGAATACATGGGTAGTTTAAACATTTACAGATGTGGAAGGCTCATCTCAATGATGAGGAGAAAAATGGAGAACTTTGAGGAAGAAAGAACCTTGAGAATATTTTGGAGTCATTTTCTCAAGGCTTTGGAGTGAGGAATGGGTGTGAAAGCATGATGAGAGAGAAAGAGAATTCAGGGCCTTTTTCTCTTGAGTGGAGGGTTGTATTTATAGGTAAAAGCCAAGGATTTTGAATTTTAAATGGTGGAGGTGTTTTCTGGGCGGGCCAGAAGTGCCTTTTCAGCTGACCTAACTTATAGCTGTGGCTCAAGTGGGCGTGGCCGACAGCTAGCTGAGCCAGTCAAAACTTTATCCAAAATGTCGTGCGGTTGACCTCATGACCTCGTGCGGCGTAATGAAATCTATTATGCCGTGCGGTATAGAGATGTGTTGTACGGTACTAAGGGTCCAGTTCTGGGCTTTTGAGTTTGCTCTGGGCTTTCGGATTTGCTTTGGGCTTTTTGGATTTGCTCTGGGCTTTTGCGTTTGGGGGAGTCCTTCATCCAAGGTCTCGGAGGCATTTATTCCTTTGTTTCATCATCGGGACATTTAAAGCACTTTCGAGGTCCGGATTGGGGTGTCTACACCACTCCTTCCAACTCCTCTACCCCAAAAACTTCCAGCCTATCATGATCCAAATGCCTTCTGCGCCTTTCACCAAATGCCCGGCCATGTTATCGATAAGTGTCACCAACTCCGTCACAAAATTCAAGACCTTATCGATAGCAAAACCATTCTTCCACCACTAAAGGAATCAAGCACCTTGTCAAACCACCGCATTAACTACATCAACACCAGCTCCACTATATTGGAACCCACTCAATATATCATCCATGCTTACCTACCCAAACCAATTGTACCCATTTTCGATGAATCCAGTATTTTAGTATTGGAGTTCGAACCAACAACGAAGCAAATAGAACTTAAAGAGTTGGGAAGGTTGTGGAAGAAATGGGCCGAAAGATGGATACACAAACGATCCAAATAGGGGCTTTAGCACAGAAGATGGATAGTCTCCTCGCCTTCATAGTCTCGGATCCAAAGCAAAATGATAAGGAAGACATGGATGAAGGGCGTTCACCCCCAAAGATGAAGCTCTCCGAAATGTTCAAAGGCCTAGCTGAAGCAAGCGAGGCCTGCAATATAGGCAAGGATTCTGGTGCCGCATTGAACCCTCAACTCAGTTGCAGAACCAAATCAAAGGCCTTCTCCCATTTCTCTGAACCACAATCCCCGGTTTATAAAAAGCTCCTCAAAGCTGGCCTCATCAAACCACTCCCTCCAGCTCCTTAACCAAGAAAGCTCTCAGCATCCCATAACCTAGGCACCTTCTGAATCTTCCATCAAATGTCCGGCCATAACACAAACAAGTGCATCCACCTTCGCCATGCTATCCAAGACCTCATTGACAACAAGATCATTAAAGCACCTCCTCAACCAAAGTCAGACCCTGTGACTGAGCGCAATCCTTGCATCAGCACCGTCTTCTTCAGCAAAGAAGAGTAAAATGTCAAGAGCCATGCAACTATTCAACTTTCCACGAGTTTTGAAAATCTTCGGAGTTTCGAGTCAAGTTTTCATCCTTGTTGTGTCAGTTTGCACTTCGAGTCTTTCATGATTTCGCTTTCGTGTCTATTGTCAAAAAAAAAAAAATCAAAATAAAGAGTCAGTTTCATAATGTTGGACTATTTTGTGACCTGATTCCTTTACGGGATACGTAGGTAGCCTTATCCTGAGGACCCGGTCACGAGCATTCAAGTCAATCCCAAGATTCAGTCATAGTCTTTTGAGTCAACCCCTGTTGGTTCGGCCGTTGTCTTTCAAGTGTCGCGTATTTGTGTCAAAATCATCATAATAAACTCAGGTTTTTGTGATTATCCTTGGCCCAACTCTGAATTATTTTCCGCCATCATTTGAGGATCATAATAATCACTTCAAAACACGAGCTGATTTTTTATTGAACCCTCACTCCATGCAAGAAGAGCAATTTCAAGGGACCACTCCCCGACGCCATTCCAATGAACAAAGCCTTAACTCTGAAAAGAAAAGAAAAAAAAAGAGAGAAGAAAGGCTCGCTAGGTCAAAATCTCAAAATCTGACCTAGGCAAAAGTTAGAGCATCCAAACAAAAGCCTCTAAATGAGTATCTAGGATTCAGTTATTTGGTTGTGCAATATAAAATGAAGAAAGGCCATCGTTTCTTTCACCTTATGCGTAGAGATATATCATTTGATAACCGCTTTGAGCCACAATCAAATTCTTTGACAAAAAAGCCAGCTAGCCAGCTATCCCCCTTATTGGGGTGAAATGAAAAATAAAAGTGCCAAAAGAAATTTTGAAATTCAAATCATCAAAAGGGTGAAAGTGCCAAACAAATCAAGATTCAAAGCATCAACATGATGAAAATGCCAAAAGGCATTGAAGGCATCAGAAAGCAAATGAAAAATGAAAAGAAGTCACCTACAATTCAAAGATAGCTGCTACCTTTGAAAACCCAAAAGAAAGTGAAATTTTTGAGCCTAATATCCTTTCTTTGTCAAGCCAAAACCATGGCCCACATTACAACCCAAAAAAGTCCTTTTAGATTGGAAAGCACAACTTGATAGCAAATATCATGTGTATTACGTTAAAAGGCATCAATACATCAAGGCATTGTGCGAAACCCACATCAATCAAGACGAAAATTCAAACGGGGACATGGGTCATCATTAGCGACTTAGTTCATGATAAAAACTCTCATGCTTGATCATTCGATGGAGTATAACAAATTTCGAAGGGAAAAATCACAAAAACCTGGTTTATCGTAAATTATGGGACATGAATCCTATTTTCCTCAAAGAGTCAAACTCTCCGCCCAATCAGAGGCACTATTCAAAAGTCCCTTCATTCGGTCTTTCTCTCTTTCGTATATTGGAGTCAACATAGTCCTGTCAAAATTCACTCCCTTTGCTAAAAGGTCGAACCAGTCGTCTTGGTCTTGTCAATCCTAAACTCATGAAAGTCACCCCTGAAAGAAGCTCGTTAGGCCGTAATCATAGCCTGGATTGTGCTTGGTCAACCGCTTTTCAAAACCATCAGGACTGGGGGTCGTTACTTACTAAGGTACATCAGCTCAATGTCGTCTACCAGCGGAAAAAAAAAAATCAAGACTCAAACCCGGGCCAAACGCAAACCCTTGCTCAAATCCAGTACGGAATCCAACCCAAATTCGAAGTTCCTGAGAATACCGGTCCATTGGTCAAAGATAGTAAAGCAAATAGGGTGCTCAGACACATCCCCTGTTTTTCAAAGAATATCATCATCATTGTAGTTCGGTGTCTTAGGCGAATCTCGAATGATTGTTCAAGGGTCAATTCCAAGATCAATCCATGATCTTTTAAGCCTGTAGCTTCTCTAGAGTTATGGTATAAACCGACCGAAAAGCCTTTTAGTCTCTCGAGCTGTGGTTCGTCCTCTGGGACTGCACTCTGTCTAGCACATCGTCCTCCGGGACTGCACTTGTGTAAAATCCTGACCCATTTCTTTTAAAAAAAAAATAGTTTAGTCACGTGGTCCGAATAGGAACCCGACACACTGTATGAGTTACGCAATGTTGGATTTCACCTTAAAAATCCGACACCGCCACGTTAACCCTTAAATTATTATTAGTCTGTGTTGAATTTTTGGAATTTTTCGGAGACTGGAATCCGAACGCGTACGGACCGAAATTGCGACGAATTGCCTCACCTTATTACGTGTCTTGAAGTGGGGCTTCGGAGGTACAGGTGTAACTTCCTTCACCTGTTTCATCCTTTCCACCGTTATATATATAGATAGTTATTACAATAGTAGACAAAACAAAGTAAAGGAGACTAGTAAACCAAGAGAGAAATTCCGGTATCAATACTCCATCCGAAATTCGCCGTTGGTCGTGCCGCTAATTTCACCTGGGAAAATTTACCGTTTAGTTTGGTAATCCCTCACTCACTCCTTGATTTACCGACAATAAGTAATATAATAAGTACTTTAATTAGATATCAGACGGTGTAAAAAAAATGGGGCAAAATTCTTGCAACACTCACACACACTCATGCACAGTGTACATAGCTCCCGAATCCCTGAAATTTTCACACAAGTGAACCCGCTTCCGGCAAAGACTTTGGTTTTCAAAACTCGTCGCTGTTAATTGATTTGAGTAGATTATTTGCTAATGATGTTGTGATTATTATAAGCCTCAATTTAGGAGATTGGAATAGAAATTTGATTAAGCTAGTTAAAAACCCAGCTAAAATCGTTAGCATTTTTCCTAACAGCTTGTAGCTCTAACTTAAACCTATGCGTTTCTGTACCACAGTTTCAGAGGAAATATTAAGTTAAGTATATTACTTTTAATTTAGAACTATTAAAAAATATAACAGTCTATATACCGTTTCGATGGTCTAATTTAAAATTAGTTTATCCCTAAGTTCAACTGTATTAGGTGATAATTTGTGGTACATTTTGTATAGGTACCAGTGCCCAGGGCTAGTTTGGTGCCTCGTCAGTTAGACGCATCCTTTTTGGTGAGTTGCGTATACCTTAGTTACATGTATTTTTTTGAATTTTTGGAAAGAAATGCCATTGCTTGTTTTTGCTTGAAAGTATGGAGTTTGAACTTCCTACTTGGTTTAATTGATATTAATGCATGCGATGGCTGGTTTATAAATCTTTTGAGTTTCAGTTGAATTAGACCATGGCAATATGATTTGGAAACTTGAGTTTTACTTCTTGAAATACATGCTTGTGATAATATGAATCATTCGAACGGTGTCTCGAGCGCTAGGGGACGTGGAAAGAAACTAGCGGCATGAAGTAATAAGGTAGGAGATGCAGCCAGGCATCACAGGGTAACGATATCTTACCACTCTTCAATGGGGTCGCTCCCCAACCAACTGGCAAAAATACCGTTGAATGTTATTATCACTTGAATGTGCAAAAATGAAAGGGGAAGAAGAAAAGGGTCCATCTTTGGACCAAAGAATTGGATTATGGATTGAAATGCATGTTATTGGAAAATCTGATGAGAATACTTGAAATGTTGCTTGATTTTTGAACTGTTTTATTGAGGTATTTCCATGGTCAAACATGTAATTTTGGTATACGTTTCTCACCCGAGCTTCGGCTTATGAAAACCTTTTCTATTTTTCCAGGTTAATGTAAATAGCAAGTTGAGCGCTGGATGCCTGTTTGGTTAGCGGTTGTAAATAGAACGTTTGTAAAAAGGAGAAGGACCGTTGTGCCTTTTTGAGACAAGTGGTATTGTAAATTATGCTTAGCTACGTTGTATAGACACTCTGGAGTTGTATGAATAGATGCTTCCGCTGTTTCCCTTTATTTGTTATTTAGTATGCTCTGAATGGTAAAAGTGTTGGAGGCCTTGATGATTCCGTCATCGGCCGGTCACGTGACCCGTATTGGAGTTGGGTCGTGACAACTTCCTTCCTCCGGAACTCGCACTCTATCTACACTTTGTCCTCTGGGACTTCACTTTATCTAACACTTCGTCCTTTCGGATTCGCACTCTATCTATACTTCGTCCTCTGGGACTACACTTTGTCTTGCACTTTGTCCTCTGGGACTTTGTTTTGTCTAGCACTTCATCCTCCAGGACTCACACTCTTTCTGCACTTCATCCTCTGGGACTCACTTTTGTCATACTTGTATTGATTTTACATGCTCATATGACATGACATAAAAACTTGCATCATCATTCATGTATTGTCTCAATCAAACGTCAAATTCCAGCTCTTCAAGTTCAAATCACTTTAAAAAATTCAAGCTCTTCAAAATTCAAATTATTCAATTTCAAGTCTCTTCCAAAATTCAAGCTTTTCAAAATTCAAGTCTCTTTCAAAACTCAAGCTACTCAAATTCAAGTCTCCTTCAAAATTCAAGTCTCTTTCAAAATTCAAGTCTCCTTCAAAATTCATGTCTTTCTCAAGATTCAAGCTATTCAATTCCAGTCTCTTTCAAAATTCAAGCTATTCAAATTTGAGTCCCTTCCGAAATTCAAGTTATTCAAACTCAAGTCTCTCCCAAAATTCAAGCTTTTCAAAATTTAAGTCTCTTTTAAAATTCAATTCCAATCTCTTTCAAAATTCAAGTTCTTCAAATTCAAGTCACTTTAAAAAATTCAAGCTATACAAATTCAAATCTTTTCTAAAATTCAAACTTTTCAAAATTCAAGTCTCTTTCAAAATTCAAGCTAAAGCTATTTCCAAAATTCAAGTCAAATTCAAGAAAATTCAAGCTTTTCAAAATTCAAATCTCTTCGCCGTCTAAGCATTAAAATCTGTTAAAATGACCATGCCTTGGTCAAAAGGCGCATTTTCGTCCTCGCGGACTCGTCGCATGTCTCCCGAGGACTCAACCTAATTTTAGTCTCCTGGGGACTCGTCTGAAATTTTAAGTCCGCGGAGGACTCGCCTCAGTTTTAGTCCCCCGAGGACTCGTCTCAATTTTAGTCCCCCAAGGACTCGTATCAAGAAGTTTCATGGCACTCAAGCACTCAATCTTCTCAAGTTTACTATTTCATTTGTCCTTCAGGACTCGTTTTGCTTGCATTGTCCCGATTAAACTACGTTGGTCTGATCCCTACAATGGGGTACGTAGGCAACTCCATGAGCGCGACTACTTTTATTGCATTCTTGCATTTAACTTAAAGACTTTGGAGCAAAGGATTGGGTTGTCTATTCTTTGACGTCACTCATATCTGACAGTGATATCTGAGTTCCATCAAAGAGGGACTACTGTATACACCCCAATTTGGGCCTCCGAATAATCTTTAAGTTCCCCGATGATGAAATAAGGAAAAATATACCTTCGAGGCTTGGATTGTTGCTCTTTTGTCACTCCTTCTCTAAACCTCAAGAAAATCGCTTCCCAAACATGTAGGATGGCACCCGGTTCATTTGCAAAGAGAAAAATGTGTTTGCATGGTCAAAAACAACATTTTTCATGACACAATGATGGTAAAATGGGCACACATTTCAATGTATAAAACTTCTTTGAATGAGACCAATTGGGTTAAAAAAAAGAACTCGACAAGCTTTCCAACGCTTTGAAAAACGCCCAAATCCGAGTTCGGGAGTGTCCGGGGAGCCCCTGCGAAGTTTGGTGTGCTGTGCTGACATACAATACTGTGCGGCGTTCCAAAGCGTCGTGCGGCATTTCAGAAACACAGCACGGCATACCAAAAAAATTCAAAAAAAATCACTCCATAGCACGGGATTTCAATACACCGCCCGTCATTTCGAAATTTGAAACACTAACAGCAGGAGTGTGACAAATTCCCTTGTGTGTCAGCAGATTGTTTTTGAGTACGTTTTTCGCATTTTTCGCCTTTGGGTGCACTCCAAGCATATTTTTGCCTATAAATACACCCCTCCTCTTAGAAAAAAAGGACCCCTCTTGATTCTCTCTCTACAACTCGTTGCACCCACCACCATACACCTCTTTCTCTCTCTACATCAACCCACAAGTTGGGCTATTACAAAATCAATCTCAAATTGATCTCTCTCTCTCTCTCTCTCTCTACACTTGTTTGCTCACAAGTCTCTCAAAACTCAATCCAAATCAACCTTTACTCTCCATTTTCAAGCACATTCAAGTTTCGATCAAAGAAGTTTTCAATTTGAATCAACCTCCATTCCTCCATTTTCAAGCACATCCAAGCTTCGATCAAAAGATATAAACATATTCCTTGGGCTAGACCACGTTTCGCTTTGAGGGGAGCCGATCGAGGCCCTTTTCGGTCTTCTATACTGAGTTTGGGTCTCAAACGAGCTTTATATTCAAAAAGCACAAAAAAAAAAAAAACAGTTTCTGCACTTGATACACTACATCGTGCGGCGTTTTACGACACCGCACGACGTAGTGTATTATACCGTGCTTTATTTTATTTCTTGTACATACCTTTTCTTATGTTATTTTGTTTAGTCTGTTTATTACTTTTCTGTGCGGGTGCATTCTAGAATCAAGTTTCATGTTAAAAGTCTTTTTTTATTTTTATTAAATCTTTTAACATTTCAAAAGACTTTTAACATTGCCTTACATGATAAGATAAATAAAATAATCTCGTAATTCATTTTTTTTTCCAGAGATTCGAAAATATATAAAAAACTATTTTGTGGATCTATGGCTTGTTTTGTCCTGTAAAAGCGAATTGATTCTGGAATGCGTAGACAGGTGCACCGCATGACGTTTTAGTTACACTGTGCGATGCATCCGGTCCGTCGCGCGGTGTTTTAAATGATATTGGTAGACTGCCGTAATGCTGTTATTTCATTTTTTGTACATGACTCATCTATTTCATACTGTACAGTTTGCACCACAAGCACGCTAATGTATTATATTAAATCCCATGTCCCTTTCCTGTACATGTTTTAATCAAAGTTAAAGTTTTCAAATTATATTAAATCCTCCATTTAAAATGCTAAGTAGAGACCGGTTTTTATCGGGCGAGCGGGGTGCTTTTTCAACAAAACCTTCCCCGTTCGTAACGTGGCTCCCGAACCCAAAATCTCAACGTTTTCGCTAGATCAAAAGCCTTTTCCTTCAAATAAGCTCTCGATTTCTCGGATCATCCATCTCAAAAATTCGGGAGGCGAATCTTCGAGGACGCGCCGGTACGGGAAGCCCACAAGGGTAAGGCATCCAAGGCTCGACAAACTCCCCTTCCTCAACTGGGAGGTCCTCACCCTAGTACTGATCATCTTGTAGAGGATTCTGTTCTTTGATCTCTTGATTACCTAGCATGAAACGCCAGCCCAACGGCATTACAATGAGTTATGAAACTCAGTAGATAAATCTTACCCATTAACCCTTACTCTACAATCAATCACATTTATAATAAAACGAGGTAAGAATCGAAGAGCACAAAATTTATTTCATTATATAACCATCAACTTAAGTAAAATTTCAGAATCTCAACTTCTATAATCATTCCAACACCGCAGTGTTCACCACGTTCCAAACTCAAAATTTCACTGGACATACTTTACAGGTCCTGCTAGGCTACCCTTAACATCTTAAGGTCCTAGTAGGCTACTCTCACAATTCTAGGTCTATCAAGCTGCCCTTAAGGTCCTGCTAGGCTACCCTCAATACCTGAGGTCCCGCCAGGCTATCCCAGAGGTCCTGCTTGGTCACCCCCATAATTCTAGGTCCATCAGGCTGCCCTCAAGGTCCTGCTAGGCTACCCTCAATATCTGAGGTCTTGCCAGGCTACCCCTGACGTCCTACTTGGCCACCCTAGCTACACCGGATCTTTCAGGCTGCCCTCAAGGTCCTACCAGGCTACCACCGATCACACGAGGTCTTGTTAGGCTACCCCCGAGGTCCTGCATGCTAAGCCCACAACCTTTCATTTGTTTCTTTTTCCGTTAACCAGAACAACATCTATATACTATCTCTAAGCCCACAAATCATCCAATGTCCATAATGTCCTTTCTACGCTCTCGGTTCAATCAACAAAGCAATTATTTTAAACGACGAGTAAACAAATCATACTATCACCACAAACATAGGATAATTGAACCACCATAGGTCACCTCCAGTGAGCTTAAGTCCAAACTAATCTCACGACAATTTCGATATGTTTCAATACTAGAGTAATTGCAAGTGTATCAATAATAACAATAGTTCATAAAGAGTCAATGAAACATAATATTATCAATAGTTCAAAGACAAATTGAATTTCACATAAAGTATTCGAATTTGTCCTTGTGACTCTTGGATTTCATTAGGATTTTGCACATAGATTCATTTTTATAATTTCTATTATTGATGATTGAAAGGTTATTTCATAAACCAAATGGTTCTTTAGAAATTTTGTTAAGTTTTGAATTTGGAGCGTACCTAAGCAACCAGAGTTAGGGTTTATTTTATAATTTTGCAAAAAAATAAAGGCTGCTGATTTTTCCACTCTCGTTAATACTTTACACAATTAGAAGTGATACTCTCATTTTAAGGGTTTTGAACTATTAAAGCCTAGTCCTATAGGTATCCTTTAAGTATATATATTACTGTTATTAGCCTAGTGTATACTCAGTTGAGTCTTTAGATAATAACCTAATATATATAAGTCTTGTGTTATATTATTTTTCTTTTCATTTTGTACTAAGTCCAGAAATTCCCAAGTTTAACTAGTTTTATTCTATGGCTAGCACTAAGATTCAAAATGCTATTATAATTTTTTACACTAACAGTTCGTCAAACCCCATCAAAATAGAATCCACATTCCAACATAGCCAAACCAGATCTAATCCAACTCCAAGTAAATTTCTAGGAAAAAATATGGCCAAGCACATGAGCAGAGTCTACGATTGCGAACTAACATGTAGCGGTCGTGAGGTCTCATGTGGCGGGCGCGAGTTTTGATTTGGCAGCCCGAACATCGAGTATGCGTATGGGTTTCAACGTTCGTTTCTAAAATCTACGTTTCGTCGATTGGGCTTATGTAAAGATATAATATAACACATAACATTCCATAATATACTTGGGCCCCGTTTGACAAAGCTCTTAGGAAATGGGATTGGATTACTAAGCCGAAGGTATTAACAATACTATGTTCGGTTTCCAAAATTGGTTTGGATTCGTAGTCCGTTGGGATGTCCAATCCGGCCTTTAGGGGGTATTAGCAATACCCCGTGGGACTTGGTATTCATAGTCCAAACCCAACCCTTTCTCATTGCCAATCCTTTCTCAGTACCAATTTCTTCTATCAATCCAATCCCATCATCTAATCCCATCTCAAACAAACATGATATTAATAATGCCATCATCTAATCTCATCCCAAACAAACATACTCATTATCAATCCCTTCTCATTACTAATTCCATCTCCTTACGAATCCCAATCCTAATTCCATCTCCTAACGAATCACATCCATCTATCACTGTTATCAAACGGGGCCTTAGAGTTAAAGGGTAATGAGATATCTACTTGATCTTTGGAGTTCAAGCTAGGGTGGATAAAAATGGCGTTTTCGGAAGTGGAGCTTGGTGGTGGCAATGGTACGTGCGGTGTTCTTTTTCTTCCTCTTTTTTTCTTTTCCAGTCACTCTTCTCTCCCTCTTGGGAAAATAGAGGAACAACAAACAAACAAACAAAAAGAAAAAGAAAAAAAAAGGACAACAACCTATTAATGCTCTCTCTCTTTCGGCAAAAATTAAAAAAAGAAAAGAAGAAGAATATAGTGGAGGATGATGGTAATGATATCTCTCTCTTCTTCTCTCCGCCGGAAAAAAAGAAAAAGGAATAGGGAAGAGAATAATGGGTAGTTAATATAAAGGAGGGGTGGAGTATATTGAGGGAGTGGTGGAGGAAAGTGGGAGGGTTATTGTTCTTCTCTCTCATCTCTCTCAGCCGAATAAATGGGGGATTGGGTGGGTTTGGTTTTTGTTAGATAAAGATAAGAGTTAATTTAGATTTCTAATCTTTGTATCCTTATCATCCTAGATCAATTCGAAGTTTATCTCTTATAACCCTATTTATCTTGAAGGGGGTTATATATATACACACACGTATAATAAAATTCAAAGTAACTATATGAATTAAATACCGGGTTACAATAATTAAATCGATTAGTCTAATTTAATTAGTGAGTTTTAATAAAACATTGCGAATTTTTTTTAAAAAAATTAGGGCCAAAATTAGGCTCGTTAAATTTTAGGTAGGATAATACGGACCCGGGGGTGCTGTAGTGCACTCACCGCACTACACGTGTAGTGCGGCCAATCTGGGCGTTCATCTTGGCCTCGGATTTTCATCCGAACAATGGACGGTTGGAATTTGCAGGAGTTCAGATTAAATTCAAGCCATCCGTACTGAGATGGACATTCGGATTGGCCGCACTACAACCTCTCCCATTTCGGTTAATACTTTACCCAAACTTTTTGATCAATTCTTGTCAAAAAACTCAAAAAAAAAAAAAATTCGATTGGTTTTTGGCTTGTAGGAGTAGCACAAGTAAGAGGAGGAGTATAGTAGGTTAGTTTAACCCAAGTTAGAGGACCAAACCATCAATCACGTGATTCTTCCATCCTGGTACAAGTTGATAATGTGGCAAGATATTATTGGTTTGGAGGAAAATAGGGGTTTTCCAACCCTGGTAGAGAGAATTTATTCTCTACTCTAATACCCCTAGTTGAAGTAATGAACTAGGAGTATTTACAAATTGAGCAAAGTGGGGCGGGCCACCACTTTGTCATTTATTCTCTACTCTAATACCCTTTTTTTTTTACTATTTGCACGGTTTTTAATGAATTACTTTATTTACCTTTCTCCATTCGGTTCGTCTAATATCAACCCAATGGGCGGATGGTTGGAAGACGGTAAGGTATAATAAGGGACTTAAATTGACTACATGACACGTGTCTCAGCTCTGACATCTTTTATGCCCACTTTCAAAATCTCAAACTAACTTTTGCTTTTTGTACTGTCATATCTTGTAGAATTCCCATTTTAGCTGGTGTGCTCAAGAAAATCGTCTGAACCGTAAAATCGGTTCGATCTGGACCGAACCGTCTTATTTGGTTCGGTTCTCCGGTTAATAAGTCAGGTTATAGTTTCAAAAAAATAAAATCGTTAATTTTGGTTCGGTTACTAGTTCTCAATTAAAGAGCCGTAGTTAGAACCAAACCGGACCGTTTAGAACTTATTTATATAAAAATACATATATGTGTAATTAAATATTATTTGGATTTGGTAGCTTGGTTAAACTTTTCCATACTAAAGTTAATTGATTTAGGGATAAAATCTTATTTTTGTTAGAAAAGTTCTTAATAAAAATTTTACTTTTTATTTTACCTGAGTTATTTGGTGCTTTAAATTTTAATTTTATGAGTTCGTATGAATAAGTGTTTGGATGCTAATTGAATAAAACCAGAATCGGACCGATCTTGCAGTTTGGTTCTAGTTAGGTTTCACACATATCTTAGTTAGATTTTGGTTCTTAATTTTCTAGAATCATTTGAAATGATCCGATTACTGATTTTTTAGAAAATCGGACTAATCCAAACCGTGTACACCCCTAATTTTAGCCTTGATTTCTTCCCCGTCCCTAACCAATTCCCTCTCTCATACAAGAACCCAGCTCCGCTCTGAAGGCGCTTCCCCAATTTTCTCTTCACAAACCAATACTATTTTGAGAACTCTAACAAAATTTATTCCCAAATTTATCAAGTGCTTGCCTCCCCAATTCTAATGTACTTGATTTAGCACCGAAATGCGCCTAACAGTTGATTAATGCATCTCTCTTCTCTGTCTACCAAGTTCCATATTAATTTTGACTACGACATATATGGAAGAACAAGAAGGCCATAGCCAAAGAATTGCGCAAATCAACACAAGCCAATCACCGATCCAATAGAAGCGATTGTAGGGAGGTATTCCCAAACAGATATAGTTAGCAGCCGAACACGTGATGTAAAGGTTTCACGTGGTTAGCACGATCGATCGTACCGCCGGGTAGGGTGGTGAAACGACTATATGGACCAGTGTCATGAGGAGTCATTGGTCCAGATAGTCCGCTCAGCATATAAAGACAAAAGACATGATAAGTCATTGGTCTAAATCAATGATAAAGACCAGTAACATGTGAAGTCACTGGTCTAGTTGGACTATTCGGCAATGAGATGGCCAAACAGGGAAAGAACAAATAGCTTTAAACGATACGACGGCAGGAACGTTCTAGAAAGTTCCCGAGCAGTGCTATCCCCTGGAGGATAAGATCCTGAGTATGTAGGATCTAGGAAAGAGACCCAATGTGAATGGGATGTTCGGCTAGGTATGAAAAAGAGTCCTAAAAGGATTGAGGTAAATAAACTAATAAGGAAACGAGAGTCCAAGATATCCTGGATTCCTATATCGTATAGGAATCCGAGAGTGAGAGGGATGCTTGGGCAGCAAGCATACGTATGTCTATAAATAAGAAGCAAACCTGGAGGTAAAAGCTACGCAATACGTTGCATTCTTATTATTTGCCTACTGATAATTAGAGTTTTCAGCAAGTACGTGATACTAACTTAGGCATCGGAGAGCATTTGCCACGAGCGGCAAAGGTGCGCTCACCCCTTGTCTGTTTTGCAGATTAGGGTTCCAACAACGAATTAGGGTTCCGGTGAAGAGGCACATGTGGCCGTCGCATATTGGTGTTGTTCTGAGCATCAATTGTTTTCATCCCCCTACAATTGGCGCCGTCTGTGGGAAATGATAGAATTCCTTGAAAAACAAGCATAATGGAAAAAGATCCAATTATGCCATTTAATCCGAAGGACCAGTTAGGTTGGGGAGGAGATCTGTCCCCACCAGGTGCTCCGAAAAAGCCCACTGGCAGACATGGCAGGAAAATGAAAAACAGAGACGACCCGTTGGTATTCCCAGAAAACTCCAAAAACAAAGGGGGCAGGACTGCCACGGGCTCCACGAGAAGGAGCAAGTCCCGCCGAAGAGAGGCATCAGTTGCACACTCAAGAAGTATACAAAATAGTGAAGATGTCATCGATTAAAAGAGAAAGGAAATCGAGGAGTTCGCTCGATTAATCAAGAGGAGAGAGCACGAGATCCGCGAGATAGAACGGATTCGCAAGCATCCTGAGGACTCTGGGCTTTCAGGAAGAAAGTCAAAGGGAGACAGGTATGCCATGGTGGACTATGAGAAGGCTCCCTCACGAAGAAGGAGCAGAAGCAGAAGTCCAACTCCAAGACAGAGGAAAGCTTTTTCACGAAAAAGAAAGAGCGAGAGTCCGTACCAGAGTCCAATCAGGCGGAGGGTTACTTCGTGAAAAGAGAGAAGCCAAAGTCAAAGCTCCACCCCTAAGGAAGAGAGAACCAGGCGACACCATAGGGACAGGTACGAGAGACCTGATACCGCTGGACCAAGAATGTGGCTCACAAAGTCAAGGAATACGAGGATGGGACAGTGACTGCACGAGAAGCAGCACGAAAGGCCCTAAGTAACATAGCAGCTTCCCTTTTTTCAAAAAGGCTATAAAAGACTAGGTTGCCGAGCAGAGTGAAGCATGGTACGTTCATACTTTACGAGACAAACGCGGACCCCGTAGCTCACATACAGCACTACCAGCAAGCTATGTTCATGCACGAAGGCGATGATGCCATTATGTGTAAAATGTTCCCTTCGAGTTTGGGGAAAGTAGCCCTATCTTGGTTCCACAAATTGGGCCCACGATCCATACGAGGGTGTAGGTAGTTGGCAGAAGAATTCACTGCTCAGTTCTTGACAAGTAGGAAAGCCCCATAGACGTTTGAAAGCCTTTCCACCATGAAGCAGGCAGATAATGAACCAATCAGGGATTATGCAAAGAAGTACTGGGAGACTTTCAACAAGATTGAAAATTGTAGTGAAGAATATGCAATTGCTACCTTCAAAACTGGCTTGCCTGTTCGGGGTGAACTATGCCGCTCTTTAAATAAACATCCAGTAGCGACGCTGGCTAAACTAATGGAAAGGATAGAGCAATATGCCAGGATGGAGGATGACATACTCTGAGAGGATGGCAGGATCATAGCCGAACATCTAAAGGCACCTGTGAAAAAGGTGGATAAGCCAGAGCCTAAGACTTATAGGGAAAGGAAGGAGTACGGACAAGCAAAGAAAGAGCCGTACAAAGATAAGCAAGCTCCTGACCCCAAGTCTTTCTTTTCTATCCCTACGGTTTGGAAGGAACCAATTTATAGGATTCTCTATCGAATTAAGAATCAGCCATATTTCAAATGGCCCCCAAGTCTAGGCGGAGATAAAGACGTAAAACGTTCTACGAATGAGCACTGTACCTATCATAAAGATTAGGGCCACATGACTGAAGATTGTGAAATGTACAAAAGACACCTTGATGATTTAGTCTCTCAGGGCTATCTCAAAAAATTCATCCAGGAGGACCCCAAGGACAAAGGGAAAGCCATGGAACTGGATTACGAGCAGAATCCTAAAGGGATAATCCACGTGATACATGGGTTGGCCGCACCTTATTCGAGAAATGAGGTTAGGCTACTCCAAAGGCAAGTCAAGCACGATCAGCACGTTATGCGATTGGGAAACAAGAGAAGGCAAGGAGACGACGTGTGCAACGAAAGCATAGCATTCACAGATGAGGATCTGGGAGAAGTCCAGATGCCCCATAACGATGCCTTGGTCATAACCCTACGAGTTAGGGAATATGACATCGAAAGAATCTTGGTAGACTCTGGGAGTTGTACAGAGGTGTTGTACTACGATGTGTTCAAAAAGCTGGGGCTGGCCCACACAGATCTAGAGCAATCAATTACGCCCTTGGTTGGGTTTGGCGCAGGAGCAATTTGGCCCCTTAGGAAGATGACATTGCCCGTTCGGGCAGTGTCAGTGGTACTGAAGACCGACTTTCTGGTGGTAGACATTCCATCCTCCTATAATGCGATTATAGGGAGAACTTGGTTGCACAAAATGAAGGCAGTTTCCTCAACTTATCACCAGATGGTGAAGTTTCCTGGATCCAATGGGATAGAAGAAATTAAGGGCAACCAGAAGGTGGCCCAACAGTGTTTGATTTCCATCATTAAGAAATCTCAGAAAGCCCACCAGGTGCATACGGTGGAAGTACCAGATCAACTGACTATCAAGGATGTCAGACGAAATCCAGCTGAAAAAGTAATTGATGGCCTAAAGAAAATACAGATCAACAAGACTGATCCAGAAAGGTATTTTTTAATTGGAGAAATGCTACCAGCAGACGAAGAGGCGGAATTGGCAAGCTTCTTGAAAGAACACGTCGACGTGTTTGCGTGGGTACCAGAAGAAATGCCCGGAGTGGATGCAGATGTGATCTATCATCATTTGAACGTTGATCCACAACATAAGCCAATTATTTAGAAGAAAAGAAGGGCAGCCATACAACATGTTGATGTTGTGATTGACAAGGTAGAGCGTTTGTAGGAAGCCAAAGCGATACGGGAAGTTTATTATCCAGAGTGGTTGTCCAACACTGTGGTTGTGAAGAAGAAGAATGGAAAATGGCATGTCTGTGTGGACTTCACAGATTTAAACAAGCAATGCCCAAAGGATGGCTGCCCTCTTCCAAGAATAGTCCAGTTGGTTGATGCAACTGCTGGATACGAACGAATGAGTTTTCTCGATGCATACCGGGGATATCACCAGATTGCCATGTTTGGGCCTGATCAGGAGAAAACCTCTTTCATTACACCACGAGGGTTGTACTGCTATAGTGTCATGCCCTTTGGATTGAGAAATGTAGGGGCAACATATCAAAGATTGGCAACCCTCATGTTCAGAAAACTGCTCGGCAAAACCATGGAAGTTTACATAGATGACATGGTGGTGAAAATTAAAACTAGACAAGGCCATATAGCAGATTTGAAAGAGGCTTTTGAAATCCTGAGAAAGTACAAACTGAAGCTTAACGCCTCAAAGTGTGCATTTGGAGTCAGTTCTGGGAAGTTCTTAGGCCACTTGGTGACCATAAGAGGGATCGAAGCTAACCCTGATCAAATAACAGCTTTACAAAGGCTACAAAGTCCCAAAACCACAAAGGAAGTCCAGAGATTGACTGGAATGGCTGCAGCACTCAACAGATTTATCAGCAGGTCAAGTGAAAAGTGCAGACCCTTTTTTCAGTTGTTGAAAAAGAGGGAAGGATTTGAATGGGGAGCAGAGTGCGAGCAAGCCTTCCAGGACCTGAAGAAGTATTTGGCCGAGGCCCCACTTTTGTCAACTCCACTGCCTAGTGAGTCTTTAATTTTGTATTTGGCTGTTTCTGAACATGCTATAAGTGCAATTCTGTTAAGGGATATGGGATCCAAGCAAATCCCTGTCTATTACATGAGCAAGACATTGCTAGACACAGAAACGAGATATCTGCCCCTGGAAAAGCTTGTCCTGGCACTAAGGACAGCCACAAGGAAGTTGCCACATTACTTCCAAAGCCATAAGGTTGTAGTTTATATTGAGTTCCTGTTGAAATCACTGCTAAGAAAGGCAGACTTCTCTGGAAGAATCTCGACGTGGTCTATCGAGTTAAGCCAATACGATATTGATTATCAGCTGCGCGCAGCAATCAAAGGCCAAGTGTTGGCTGACTTTGTGGCGGAGTTTTCTCCTGTAGTAGCACCCCTGCCTCCTACGAGGAAGGAGCAGGTAGCCGAGACACCAGCCATAAAGAACAGAGTCCCAGCAGAACAGGATCCACGGAATGGAAGTTGTTTGTTGATGGATCAACATGTAACACTGGTTCAGGAATTGGGGTTGTCCTTTTTCCTCCTAAAGGACTAATGATTGAGCTATCTGTTCGGCTTGGTTTCAGTGCATCAAATAACGTGGCGGAGTATGAGGCACTCTTAGCTAGATTGAGGAGTGCAAGAACATTAAAAGTAAAACAAGTTAGGGTGTATTGTGATTCACAGCTCGTAGTTCATCAACTATCCGGGGAATACCAAGCCCGGAAGGAGAAGATGGCAGCGTATGTGGAAGCAACCAAAGATTTACTTAATACTGTGGGCACACGCCCCGAAAATCGCCCGATTTTGGTTTGGAATGAGTATTTGTTCGGGGGGCGGCCCTTTTGGAAAATAGCGCGGCGAAACGCTTCGATTCAGAGTCACCACTCGGGTTTTAGCGGAAGAACACCCAAGGAACCGAACTCGAGAACGTTTGCTACGTTTTGCGTTGATTTGAAAAAGGTTTGATTTGATTTGAAAAGGCGTAGACTGGTCCGTCGTCACCTTCGATATCTGAGGTTCGGGAGCCAGGTTACGAGAGGTGAAGGGTTTTATGGCACCCCTCTCGCCCAATCCGGAGATCGGTCTCTACTCAGGCATTTCATTAAAACGTTTGCATTTTTCTCTCATTTTAATCATTTCGGCCAGTTTAGGGCGGGGAAACAGTTAATAGGGATTAAAACTGTAACAAGTTGCAATTAGTATGACAAAATGTTTATGGATGATGATTTGTTTGCTTGAATTGAATTAAATGTAAGAACATAGATTGAGAACAAGCGCTGCCAGAAGCTCAACGGGATGATGTACGCTGCCCGTCGGGTGCGTGAGCAGGCGACATACTGGCACGCCATGGCCTAGCCACGGCACGCCAGTACACCCTGCGCACGCCACCTTCAGGCTGGCGTACACTACCACATCAATTTCTTCCAGCTCCTACTCTCAATCCTCTGGGCTCTGGAAGGGACCAGTGCACACCCAGGGCAAACCACGCGGTTTATAACATAGATTACACACATGTACAGACGCAAAGAATGGCCAGTAGCCAGGAAAATAGCAAGACAGACCCCATAAACAGAGTGGGGAGGAACAAGAGGCCAGGATTGAAATGGGATGTAAGGGCCAGGCACTGGTCCTTAACAAACATGCCGTACGCCACCCTGCAGGAGTCGTACGCCAGGTTTGCATGTGACCAGTGTTTGGCTTTACATCATCTGGGTTCTGGAACATGACCAGACATACCCCAGAGGCCTTGAGGATAAAGAAAGATACAAGTATTGAAAGCTACATTTGAACAGTTCTAAAATACAGAAAGCAATAGACTGGTTTTTAGCATGCTGTAAGGTGATGACATAAAGAAAATGAACAATAAATGAGCCCTACATGATCCCCACGCCAACTGTGCACGTACAGCCAAAGGTGGCGTACGGCTTCTAGTAGCTGGCGTGCGCCATGTATCGACTTCTACGACTGATTTATTTTACCAGAAAGGGGCCTGGACTAGTATCAGTTACTAGCCAGAACCCTACTGGTTCCCCTCAGGAGTTAAAAACAGAAAGCAGTACCAAGGTGGTATACCTTTGGTGCAAAGAGATGGAAGGAAAGATGTGAGCTTTGGGGGTTGAAGATGGAGGATGTATGGTGGAAGATCAGTGGTGTGGGGTGTACAGAGCTTCCCTACCTCTTAGTCTTTCAACAAGGAGAGCAAGAACAAGAGGGAGAAGAGAGCAATGGACTTTAGCTCTTAATGGTGCTAACCCCTTGCAAATGAATGCAAGGGGGGTATTTATAGGAGGAGTGGACTGGAGAGGGGGCTGACCAGCTGAGGTTAAGGGCTGGTTAGCTTGGTTGGGAGCCTCCCATGCATTAAATGCATGGGACTAGGCTTGATGGGGTGTGTAGGAGAGAGAGGGGGACGTCCCCTGCAGAATGCAATGATCAGGGGGCTCTGCAATGTACCCTGGCAGTTACAAAGTTTCGAGCACGTGACAGAAAAGTGGTGATTTGACCGGTCTTGACCATGCGTACGCCACCTATGACCTACCGTGCGCCAGGTCAAACTCAGTCAACGGTCGATGATCGACACGTGTCAAGTACCTGGCGCACGCCAATGAGAAGGTGGCGTAAGCAAGGTCTGGCTTTGCTGAGGCCCATTGGGCTCGAGATTTGAAGGGTTTGAAGTGGGCTTTGAAGGTGGGCTTTGAAGGGAGAGAGTTCAACGCCTAAAGCTCAAATCCATCCATCGACTCTGGACTGTTCTCGACCGTTCATCATCATCGGGTTATCAACGGAAGTAAAAGGACTACTCTGGACAGTCCAGAATGGGGTGTCTACAGAAGCCCCCCTTTGACGGCACTTGGAGCACCATTTGTTCGAGTGGAGACAAGTAACGTCAAAGGTTGTCTAGACACCCTACTCCGGACTATCCTGAGCAAGATAAAGAAGGCATGAACCTTAAAGAACCTGGTTGGTGAGTTCAGCCAGACAGATTACTTGAGAAAGACTGCTGCTCGCGGAGGGCGGACCGTCGTGGACCGTCGTTGAATTTGAAATTGGACGGGTGGACCGTCGTTGATTTGAAATTGGACGGGTGGACCGTCGTTGATTTGAAATTGGACGGGTGGACCGTCGTTGATTTGAAATTGGACGGGTGGACCGTCGTTGATTTGAAATTGGACGGGTGGACCGTCGTTGATTTGAAATTGGACGGGTGGACCGTCGTTGAATTTGAAATTGGACGGGTGGACCGTCGTTGATTTGAAATTGGACGGGTGGACCGTCGTTGATTTGAAATTGGACGGGTGGACCGTCGTTGATTTGAAATTGGACGGGTGGACCGTCGTTGATTTGAAATGGGACGGATAGACCGTCGTTGATTTGAAATTGGACGGGTGGACCGTCGTTGATTTGAAATTGGACGGGTCCTTGCTTGGGGAGTAAACCCACCATGGGTATGAATAAGCATTGGACCACTTGGGACCCCTTTTTGAGGAGGGAGAACTTGATCCATGGCATTTGGGCCCACGGCCCAACAAAACGTGGCGTACGGTATACCAACACTGGCGTACGCCAGGAATCTTTCATTGCCCGGTCCAGACCCAAGCCCAGACCCGGCCCAGCTCGTTCCCATGTCGTATAACTTCTGCAGAAACGCTTGGGAACCGCCATCTTGCGGTTTTTGAAGTCCAAAGGCTCCCAAACTCCTCTCCATTCTCATTCTTTGCACAAAACTCTCACCCCCATAGAACCTATGGCCGAAATCAGAGGCGGCAGCGGTGACGTAGGTGGCAATGGTGGTGCAGGCGGCAATGGTGACAGCGGAGGAAGAGGGAACCAAGTAAGGGGCGAAATCGAGACCTTAGTGTCTCAAATCGGTGATCAGAGGGCTCCTGAAGCGCCGTCGACTGCTGGTACAGAGGTTAGAGGCGACGGCGATGGCGGCGATGGCCATGCAGCGGGGTCGTACGGCGGCGACGGGCGGCGTACGCCAGGGACGGCCGACCGTACGCCATCTGTGATAGAGGCAGGGGGTCCACGAGTGAGTCGGTTGGACTTCCATAGTGGGGTAGAAGGTTTGATCGTGACTGGCGTGGGCCCAGTCGGGGCCGGCAGCAGCGGTGGTGATGTTGGTGAGGGCGGCGGTCGGCCGGAGACGCCAAGGAGAGATCCGGCACGGGGCAAGGATATTGTGGCGGAGGAGGATACTCCCATCGGGGGACCCACAGGGCCAGCAGAGTTCAGACCAGCGGCGGGGTCCTCAGCGCATGTTCCCATTACGCGCGGGGACTTCGCGGAGTTTGTGACGGAGGAGGTGCTTGACCGGCTGCTGAGAGAGAACCCGATGGTGGTGGAAGCGGTGATGGCAGCCCGGGAGGAGAGGCTGAGACAGATTGCACAGGCTCAGGAGGAGGAGCGGCTGCGGGTTGAGGCCGAGAGGGCCAAGACAGCGGAGGATGCCTTTGTACGGGAGACTGAGGTAGTCGAGCAGGCCCAGGAGGAGGGTGGCCTAGCTCGTGAGCGAGCGGTGGCACGAGCAGAGGCGATGCGGGCTGCGGGCCGCCCGGCTTTTGAGGCAGGGGCCTATGTTCCCCCAGAGCCACATTTGTTCATACCGTCCGGGTTTGAGAGCTACATCCCCCGACGCGATGAATACGATGCAGAGCTTGTGCTGAGAGACCCGGAGTGGCACTTGTCGGTGGACTGGGCACAGGTATTCCTTTGAACTCCACCTTTGATTCTCTTGTAGTCCTTTATTACTGTACTTGTACTTAGCTTACTTGTGTATGATGTTTGATAGCATGGTGACACATGCATGCCTGACAGCTTGACTTGGTAGATAGAACTTCGGGTAGAAAACACTTGAACTCGACTGTAGAACTCTGATAGAACTGCATGATAACGAACTGGAATCGACCGTAGGCTGCCTCGACTTGTTAACATTTCGAAACTTGAATTCGACTGATAGAATGCCAATGCCTTTGATTCGACTGAGCAGGACACCTTGCGTACATAGAATACCATGCTTTTGAAATAACTTGCTTCAACCTTATGGTAAACACGGACCTTGAATTGAACATAGAATGTTGAATGCCCTTTTGAATTGAACCTTGATTCGACTGCTTGTTATAGTATGCATGCTAACGGAAACTCTTGTTCTTTTGCTTTTATGGTGTGCAGAGGACGAGAGGTGGTACAAGGGGGCACGGCGGTCCTGCTAGTTCCCTTGAGCTGTACAGAGGGTTGCCCGAGCGAGTTAGGTCCTTGGTTGATGCTGCAGGGTTCAGGCCGTTCATCCTTACACAGACGGCCACGCTCAGCGATCACGCCCTGCTCACGGCGCTGGCGGAGAGGTGGTGGGACGCCTCCAACACTTTCCACCTTCCGATCGGGGAGATGACTGTGACTCCGGCGGACTTTGCTGCTCTGACGGGCCTGAGGGTAGGAGGAGAGCCTATCCCATTCGACACGGGGATCCACAGAGATTCAGAGGCGCTGCAGTGGTTTTTGGGTTTTGTGCCCGTGGGTATCTCGGAGACGTTCACCCACGATCAGTTCCATTGGCGGTTGAAGGATAGGGTCCCGGACTCGGAGCAGGAGGAGGAGCAGATGGCGAGGGCCTACTTGTTGTACTTGTTTGGGGCGTCGCTGTTCCCTAACAAGAGGTCCACGGTGCACTTGGCCTATTTGCCGGCCCTGTTCGACTTGCGCACGGCGGCCAGGTACGATTGGGGAGGTGCTGCTCTGGGGACGTGCTACGGTTTCATGGGAGAGTTCTCTCGGCGGAAGAAGGCGATTGCCGGCCTTTGGAGGGTGTGGGAGGTAAGAAAAATAGACCCACAACCTTTACTTTTCTGAGTACCCTCCTTTCTTTTGAAATTCAACTGCTGTACTGATACTTTGATTGTTTGAACTTGCAGCTATGGGCGTACGAGGTGCTGAAGATGTACCCTCCGGAAAACTCATGCCCGAACTTGAAGATGCTCCCCCGTGCTCTGATATGGGGGCCACAGTACCGAGGCAAGAAGGCGGCAAGAGGTAGCCTCCAGGCCTTTCGGGCGTACCTTGACGAGCTGTCGAGCACCCAGGTAGAACTCAACCCTTTTATTGCCTATTTCTGCCTTTGAATTGCTTCAATGCTGTCGCTGATCGACTGTTTGTTGCTTGATTGTTGAATGCTTGCAGGTGGAGTGGGACCCTTGGAGGACCACGGAGGCTGAGCCGGAGTACCTTTCCCGGAGCAGGGTGGTAGCCGCGAGCCGCGTGCTGCTGGAGTCGATCTTCGGGTGGCAGTGGTACTTGGGGGATCGAGTGACACGGCAGTCACTTGAGGCTTCAGAGTTCGTGGTGCCGGGTCCACTTCCGCCTCGCGCTTCACACACGGACCAGTACACGCTGGCTGAGCTGCAGCGCTTCACCGTCCCGGCAGGCCTTAGTGCTTTCTTGAGGCCCGAGCGTGACTATGCTGTCTATCAGAGGCAGTACTTGGCGGGACCACTTGGGGTTGTCGAGCACGGAGCTGTGGAGGCTGAGGCTAGAGCAGCGGGAGAGGAGAGGCGCGGGCAAGGCAGGACTGCCCGCTCGAGGGAGAGGAGTGAGCCAGCTAGGGCGACGGGCCTTCCTCGGCTTTCTTGGACGCTGGCTGTGCGGGATGCTCAGGGAGAGGAGGCCACTGTTCAGTTTGAGCCTGCTAGGAGAGAGCCCGAGGAGATCACAGGACCGGTACGATACTATAGCATCCTTTGTATTTCCCTTGTTTACCCTGATTTGCATATGTATACTTGTCTTGCATACTGACTTGACCACTTATTGTAATACAGGCCCCGATGGAGTGGGTGCGAGAGGCGGTGCGCCTGATGAAGGCCATGGAGAAAGAGTTTCACAGAATTGCTAGTGGCGCCCAGTTGCGGCTGCACTATCCACCTCCAGCTCCAGTTCCTACTGTGCGGCCTCAGGTATAACTTTGAAGCTTTGATAGAACAATGTCCTGCCTTCACATTTCAATATATATATGCAATATGTACACAAATGTTTAACAAGCTAAATGCAATGCAGGGGCAGGCTAGGGCGGCTCCTAGGAGGAAAAGCGTGAGGCCACCGCCTCAGAAGAAGATAGCACCGAGCTCATCCCGACCAGCAGCGAGCACTCAGAGAGGAGTACACATTGCGGCTGCTAGCGAGGATCTCCCATTCCGTCGAGAGCTGAGGAAGAGGTCTGCAGAGAAGAGGCCTGCTGAGGGGCCTTTGCAGAAGAAGAGAAGAGAAGAAGAGGAAGCAGAAGAAGCGGAGGAGAGCACATCCCTCAGCAGCGACTCTGACTCCGTGGACGACCCCAAGTACCGGATGGACCCACGAGAGATGGCAGAGAGCGAGGAGGAGGAGGACGACGAGGACTTGTTCGACGACTGAGGGCTATCACTGAGCCTTAGTCTATTTTGCTGTTTGACTTTTGACACATTGATGTTTTGATACTTTGATACTTCGCTGTCTTTGGATATAGGGCCTGCGTGCCTTTTGACTTTTGGGCGAGTGTGCCCTGGTACATTCTGAGTTTGCTCGGGCCGTTGTGCCGCTTGATACATTCCCACCTTTTGCTTTTTAGGACTCTGACATGATAACATGATAGAAATAATATCTGCATTTTCTGTTTGTTGATTCCTTTAGTTATTGGATTTTGTGCTTCAAGGAACGAACAAACCATCCCTTAACATCTAACATGCATTGATGATAGTTCTGAATCGACACAGACACTTGCATATGTGCAAAAATGGGTCTAGCTCGAAGAAATAGGTACAGAAAAGCCCCAGGATACGAGACATACCCCAGACACGCGGAGGATACGGGAAAATTGGCATCAATAGACCAAATTCTACATTTCTCCAAAACAGAAGAAACTGACACTTTGAATAGACTATAGAGATGTACAATGACCTGTACAAACCATTGAAACCGGTAGAAACGTCCCGCTATAAGGAAAACACCATAAAAAAGGCTAAAAATGTCGCAAAAATGGACATAAGACGCAAAAGACGACTCGATATGGTCCCGGACTGAAACCGACACCCCCGTACAGTCACACAAGTCCTATGCGATGTGTACGGTGTAACAAAACTTGGCAAAACCCTACAAAACTGAATTTGGCCCTCCGTATCCTCGATTTTAGCTCGACACGGGCCTCCGGGGGTCCAAAATCTTCGACGGACACGGCTTTTAGGATCCGACGCTTTGTGGCAGTCCCAAATGACGCTTGAAACTTGTAGGAATCACGAAATAGCCAAAACAAGCCGTGGATTTGAAAACGACCATGCAAGGGCAGCTGCTGCTGGAAACTGGTTTTCTGGTGCACAGACGTACCGTACG
This sequence comes from Rhododendron simsii, assembly GCA_014282245.1. Lineage (NCBI taxonomy): Eukaryota > Viridiplantae > Streptophyta > Magnoliopsida > Ericales > Ericaceae > Rhododendron > Rhododendron simsii. The sequence goes on along the minus strand of CM024960.1, from coordinate 19,297,465 downwards.
CCAGGTTTTCGAGCCCGTACGCCAGGATGGTAAAAACCATGTGTACGCCAGGTTTAGGTTGGCGTACGCCAAGTTCCTGTGAGTCAGGTCCACTTGACTGACCAACTGTCCTTTTTCAGGGGGCATTTTCTTTTCACCCCTACACAGTTTCCCCACGGCTTCTGAGAGTTCAGGGAGGCAGGGTACTTGGTATAATGCCTCCTTTGGAGGCTAGTTGGTTAGCTCCATTCTCCAAGCATTTTACAACGGCCATTTGGAGCCTATAAAGCTGGGGTGCCTCCCTCAGGGCATTCACAGCATCAATTACTCCCCTTTTTCTTTTCTAGCTGCATAGCTTTGTCCATGGATAATCCCCTCCCAACACTGCTCAAGCCTTGGCTAGTGTCCTTCTTGGGTGTTGATTGGCTCAACTTCCAATACCACGGGCTTTCTTCTTTCCGCTTTCTTCGACATGTGCCGATCCGCCCGGCGCTGCTGTGGGCCGCCCTGAGGTTCTGGGATCCGGACGTCCATGTCTTCCGTTTCGGCGATGATGAGATGTGCCCGACCGTGGAGGAATTTCAGGCGTACCTCCGGACTTACGCGTCCCCGACGCTCGTCGTTCCTCCCTATCAAGTGAGCATGCCAATGCTGATGGCCAGCTCGCTTGGCATTTCCCGGGGTCTAGCGAACACAATCCTGGATGGTGGCCAGGTGAACATTATCCGGCTGGTTGAAATGTACAGCCCAGATGTTGATTTGAATAGCCCAAATAGTGACGAAGTCCAAGCACGTCGGCGTTTCGCCCTGGTTATCTGCCTGCTTGCGGCTTATTTGTTCGTTCCTGCTGACGGGCGGGTCAAACCTTCCTTGGTGAGCGTGGCCGCTCAAATGGGGGACCGAAAGAATGTGATTCCCCTGGTCCTGGCTGAGACACTCCTGGGTTTGGATTTAGTGAGTACGGGCCAATCGGCCGTTTTCAGCGGGAGACCACTCTTGCTCCAGGTAAACTCACTCAGCTCACCTTTTTCTGATTTTTCGCACATTCTCGTTTTACCTCGACACTCGGTTTAGGCTGCTTCCTAGTTCCTTACTTGTCTTTTCGCTCAGGCTTTATCTGGCTACTTACTTGTTTTATCGCTCATGCAGCTGTGGTTGTCGGACAAGCTGAGCCTTTTGCATCCACCGGCAGCGGGCTGGAACCTGTTTCCAAAACGGGTTCATCAGAGGGAAATGCGGTATCCCGACTTGGATGTGGAGGGCTGGTACGAGTTCATGCTGGAAATGCAGCCCGATGAAATTGCTTGGAGGTGTCCGTGGCTAGACCTTGCAGACATGACCCTCCATTCTGACGGCTTTGACAGGGTGGTCATTGCGGGGCTGACCAGCTTCACGTTCTATATCCCTGGGCGGATCCTTCGCCAACTGGGCGCTTCACAGGAGAACACCCGAATCAGTACCGGGGGCTTCCGTCTTCCCAACTTCAATGCTCAGACGCTGGGCGGTTATCAGAGGCGCTGGGGCCTGAGGATTCTCCAGGCGGAGATGCCAGATTTCAACCCTCGGCTAAAGAATCGCTACAGACAGTGGCTGAGAGCAGATGTGCATGCAAGAACAAACATGGGCTGACTCCAAACTACTTTGCTGTACTTAGAATAAGCTGTGAGCCGTTAGGCTTCTCAAGCATTTTGTTCTGTTTTTCATGCTTCATTTCTTTTAAGGCTTTTATGCTCAGCTTGTGTATCAGAAATAATAATTTTGCAAAATAAAGTTGAAAGATGAAGGGTTTCCCCCTTTTGAATTCTCCAACGTAACTCCAGCCCGCCTTTTGAGTCTTTGAACTATTTCCGCCTTGGTACAAACCCAGAATGTCGGACCGTGGATCAGCTTGATAGGATATGACCGGGTCTCATTGTGAGACTGCCTACGTATCCCTTTGCAGGGAATCAGGTCAGAACGTAGTTCAGGCAAAGGTTCGCTCGTGTATTTTACCTCTCCTTTTACGCTCTAACTTTTGCCTAGAACCGCCTTAACAGGTTTTCGGTCTAGCGAGCTTTTTGATTTTGCCTATTTATTTTTGCCTAGACCGCCTCCTTAGGTTTTCGGTCTAGCAGGCTGCTCTAACTTTTGCTTGGAATCGCCCACCCTTGTGGTTTTCGATCCAACGAGCATCTCTCAGGGATAGTAGCGCTTGAGCTGATCCAGGTTGACCAAGGTACTGAATTCATTGCCGTCGAGGTCGATGAGCTTAGCAGCACCCCCAGATAGGATGGTTTTGATGATGTACGGCCCAGAATGCTTTGGCCGGAATTTCCCACGAGGATCGAACACTGGAGCCCGGATCTCTTTCGTAACCATATCCCCTTCGACCAGACCTCTCGACTTCACTTTCTTATTGAATGCCCGGGCGATTCGACGCTGATACCCTTGAACATGATACAGAGCTCGGAGCCTCCTCTCATCAAACAACATGAGCTCGACAAATCTTCCACTCAACCATTCAGCTTCCCCGAGCCCACTTTCGGCCATGACTCTCAGAGACGGAATCTCAAGCTCGATGGGGAGTACAGCTTCCATTCCATAGACTAAAGAGTACGGAGTTGCGCCCGTGGAAGTGCGAATCGACGTGCGGTATCCCCAGAGGGCCAACGGTAGCAGTTCGTGCCAATCTCTTGCAGACTCGGCAGTCTTCTTGATGATCATTTCGACGTTCTTATTTGCAGCCTCGACAGCCCCATTTGTCTGCGGCCGGTAGGCTGTTGAATGATGGATCTTAATTCCGAATTCCTCGAATAGCTCCAAAACCCTACCCTTGAAGTGGCTTCCATTGTCTGATACAAAGGCCTGAGGGACCCCATACCGGTAGATGATGTTCTTCCGAATGAACTGTGCAACTTGAACGGTGGTCAGGGTCTTGTAAGATTCAGCCTCGACCCACTTAGTGAAGTAGTCGATAGCTACTAATATGAACTTGTGGCCGTTTGAAGCAGAGGGGTTGATCATTCCAATGACGTCGATTCCCCATACCGAGAAGGGCCAAGGCGAGGTCATGCCAAAGAGTTCAGTTGGAGGAACATGCTGCAGATTAGCATGGATTTGACACTTATAGCAACGTCGCACATAGTCAATGCATTGAGATTCCATGGTAGACCAATAATAACCCTGCCTGAGGATTTTTCTTGCGAGCATGACGCCGCTCATGTGAGGACCGCAGACTCCTTCGTGAATCTCCTCCATTATCCGTGTTGCTTCGGCACCATTCACACACAGCTTGTGCATCCCGCAGTGAGACCTTCGATGCAACTTTTCCCCGCAGATAATGTACTGAGCAGCCAAACGTTGCAAGGCGATCCGATCCTTCCTCGTAGCCCCAGCGGGAAACTCCCCGCGCTCCACAAAATTCCAGATGTCATGGTACCAGGGTAGGCCATCATCGACATCATCGATGGCGTTGATGTATTCATAAGCAGGCAGGTCCCTTTGTTCGATCACAATTGGCCGCATTTTGACCCCTGTCGGAAGTTCGATCATTGAAGCCAAAGTCGCCAAGGCATCGGCGAACTGATTCCTCAAGCGAGGGACGTGGGTGAAAGTCACCTTATTGAAGCGAGGAATCAGTTCCTCCAAGTCTTGGTGATAAGGCTTCAGCTTTTCCTCGCGAACCTTCCACTCTCCGTTGGCTTGGGACACCACCAAGTTTGAATCTCCGATAACCTCGAGCTTCTCAACTCCTAGTGCGATTGCTGCCTCCATTCCGACGATGCAGGCCTCATACTCAGCTTGATTGTTAGTAACATCGAAATTCAGCTTGAATGCGAGCGGAATATGAGCGCCGGCGGGCGTGATTAGCAACACCCCGATTCCGAACCCCTTCTGATTAGCAGCCCCGTCGAAATACAGCGTCCATACTTCTTCAGTTACGGTCAGTACATCCTCGTCTGGGAAGTTGAAATTCACATCCTCTGGCCCCTCAACTGGGTGATCTGCCAAGAATTCTGCCACGGCGCGGCCTTTCACTGACTTCCTCGTGACATGCTGGAGATCGAACTCAGCCAGCAGAAGCAACCAACGTGCTAGCTTATGGGTGAGCGCTGGCTTCTCGAACAGGTATTTGATGGGGTCCATTCGCGAAATCAGCTTCACCGAATAGGCTAGCATGTAGTGTCTAAGCTTTTTGGTAGCCCAAACTAGCGCCCAGCATGTCTTCTCCAAAGGGGTATAGCGCTCCTCGCTTCCTACCATTTTCTTGCTCAGCTAGTAGATGGCCTTTTCGACTTTGTTTTCCCCTTCCTGTGCTAGCAGACACCCCATTGCCGTTGGTGTTACAGACAAGTACAAAATCAGTGGTTGTCCGGGCGTAGGCGGCATTAATACCGGAGGGTTCTGCAGATATTTCTGAATTGACTCAAAAGCGGCTTGACACCTGTCTGTCTACTCGAACGGGACATTCTTCTTGAGTAAGCGGAACAGGGGTTCGCAAGTCGGAGTCAGTTTGGCGATGAACCGGCTGATAAACTGAACCTTTCCCAGAAAGCTCCGTACTCCCTTCTCGGATTGCGGGGGCTCCATTTCGAGAATTGCTTTGATCTTAGATGGGTCGACCTCGATTCCTCTTTTGGTGATTAGAAACCCCAACATTTTACCTGCTGTAACCCCGAATGTGCACTTCTGCGGGTTGAGACGGACATTGTACTTTCGAAGCCTTTCGAGAAACTGTCTGAGCGAAGGGAGATAGTCCTTTTCCTCTTTTGCCTTAACGATCATGTCGTCGACGTACACCTCGACTGTCTTGTGGATGAAGTCATGGAACAGAGTTGTTTGGGCCCTTTGAAAAGTGCAACCGGCATTCTTGAGTCCAAATGGCATTTTCACGTAACAGTAGGTCCCCCATTCCGTGACGAACGTTGTCTTCTCCTGATCCTCTGGGGCCATGAAGATCTGATTGTATCCTGCGAACCCATCGACAAAGGAGAGCAAGGCATGCCCCGCCGTGTTGTCCACAAGCACATCAATGTGAGGCAAGGGAAAACTATCTTTGGGGCTTGCCTTGTTCAAATCCCTAAAATCGACACAAACCCGGATCCTTCCATCCTTCTTGGGTACAGGTACGATGTTGGCGACCCATTGGGGGTATTCAGCAACCCTCAGGAATCCTGCGTCAATTTGCTTGGTGACCTCTTCCTTGATCTTCTGAACCCAGTCCGGCCTCATTCTGCGGAGCTTCTGCTTGACAGGAACTGCCCCTGGCATTAACGAAATTCGGTGTTGTACTATCTCGGGATCGATACCAGGCATGTCGGCGTGAGACCAGGCAAAAACTTCGAAGTATTCTTTGAGCGCCTCGATGGTACCAGCGTGATGCTCTAGGGATAGGTTTGAACCGATTTGTATCATACGGGGGTCATCCTCATCTTTCAGATTTATTGAAATTACTTCTTCTTTTAGAGGCTGAGCATGCCTTTCGTCTTCCCTTTCAATGAGGGAACGCAACTCGGCCGGGATGTTCCCGTCAAAGTCGATTCCTTCATCGTCGGGGTCGACACAGTTTATGTAAAAGTCAGCAAAGTAGTCGGAAGCAGGATCATTCATTTCATAAAACCCAGAGGGGTTGCCAAGTACAGTCGACCCGAACTCGAAGTAAAAGCTATGACGTGGAGGGCCAAGAGGCACAAACTCCGACTCTGAGCTAGACTTAGACTCGACAGACTCTGTGTCAGATTCAGATACATCGTCAATGCATGTTAGACGGGGAGTAAAAATGCAGTTATTAAGACTACCCTTTGCTTCGACGATGAGGGAGGTTGGATCGTTGAGAAGATCTGGAGAGTCGGGCCTAAGCATCAGCACTTCAGCCTCATCTTCCTTGCCAACCAAACCCACTTGGGAGAACAGCTCCTCTAGACCCCCTTGATCAAAAGCAACCAGCCAGTCTGCCTTTTCCTGGATAGCGACCAACTGCTTCTTGAACTCCTTTGCAGCCAGCTCTTCCTTCGCAATTTCCTCTTCGTCATCAGACCAAGTGTCGGCAGCGAAGATCTCAAAGCCCGGAAGCCAAGTCCTGGTCACTTGATCCCAAAATGGTTCAGCCTGCCCCAGATAAGCAATGCCTCCTCCTTCACGGACGAAATAGCTGTCGGGGTTACCATAAAGGGTTCGAGGTTTTCCCGTGTCTTTCCCTAATTTGGCCTTTTTGGTAGGGGGAGTGTATCCCAGGCCAAAGCGGCCTTCAGTAAAGGGAAAGACAGGGAACTCAGCGATCCCCTGCTGGTTGATCCCGAGCCCTAGACCAGGCATGAATGACATCTTCCTCATGATTTCGAGGGCGGTAGAGCTGATTATGAAGTCGTCATCTATGACAATGGACAGGACTGAGCCAGAAGTGTCGAAAGCAAATCCTCCAAAGTCTGAGTCCTCCTCCCCGTGCATGATCCCCAAAACAGGCGTCCCATCGTCCTTGAGCGGGCGGATCCCAGAGTCTCCGCAGATGGTTAGAGTCCCGGTAGGTAGCCCCAACATGACCTTCTGGTGGAGAGTCGACGGTACAGCCATGATGTCCGCCCTATGCAGCCACGGCCTTCCCAACAGCAGATTGAAGGTGGCAGGGATGTCAACCACATGGAATTCCACGTCCATTTCAAAACCCTCGGCATCCAGTTTCAGCATGAGAGTCCCCTCGACTACGCGGCGCGTGTTGTCATAGGCCTTGACTGCCAGATTGGAAGGCGTGAGGTCAGCCTTTGTGAGCCCCAGACGGTAAGCAACCCTCATCGGGCAGACGTTGATTGCAGATCCGTTATCGATCAACACGGTTGGAACCCAATGTCCCCTGCACTTGAGAGTAATGTGCAATGGGCGGTTGTGAGCAGTCCCATCGACAGGCAGATCTTTTTCGGTGAGAGTGACGGAATGCTTGGAAAGCAAAGGCAAGACCAGGGCAACCATGGCCTCCGCGGTGATGTCCGTTGGTACAGTAAGACGAGCCAGCACTGCAGACAGCCTCTCTCGATGCTCCTTTGACGATGATATCAGACCCCAGACGGAGACGGCGGCGGGAATCCTTTCCAGCTGTTTCAGGATAGCATCCTCTTCAGGTACCCCGCTAGGAATGGCCGGAGCGTTCTTTGGCGCAGAGGGAGCAGTGGGTCTTTGATCGCTACCGGGATTGGACGAGCTTCCAGCCGAAAGATTGGGTGGTTGGAAGACTCGGCCGCTCCTAGTGACGTTAGCGACCTCCCACCAAGGCGATGTGTCCACAAAATCCCAGAAATCAGCAGGCACTTCCTCTAGCTTGCGTTTCCCCTTGTCGATCGATGCAACCTGGTCCGAAGCCATAACCCATTCCAGATCATTCATGACTTGTCCTTCCCAAGGGGCCGGATCCTGTGCGGCAGCTTCCTCGAATGGAATCCCCGGATTAGTGACGAATGGTACATCCCAAAGGCCTCCGTCCACCAAAGCAGTATCGACGGTCCAGATTTCATCCCCAACCTGAATGTCGACCACTTTATCGACAACCCAGAAATCAGCAGGCAGCGGGCTTGTGTTAAGGTCGACAATCTCATCAACATCCCACAGGTCATCGGGCGGTGCATTCAATACCATGATAGAACAATCATCCCTAGGATGCACTACCGGACGCGGCATTCCTACAGGCACAATGTCGACAGTCGGGTCGCCGGCATGCACAGCATTGGAGATGGAGTCGAATAGTGGCCATGCTTCCCCCAGTTGCCGACGCACGTCAGGGATGATTTCTCCTTGGCTGTAGCTATCCAGGTACCGCTCGTCCAAACCCTGATCATCGTCCCCCTTCTCCATATTGAAGTCCTGATTCCAGGCTAACTGTGCAGCAACAGGCTCCGGGTCCCACACGTATTCCTCCTCGGCTTCGGCCGCAGCGGGCTCAGGCTGGTAGAAAAGCATAAAGAGTGACAGGCCGTTGAGTGGATCCGTCCTTGCTGCATTCCAGTCTTCCTCCCATTGGTCTAACTGGGCTTGATCGATAACCGGCGCCTGAGGGAATCCCAAGAAGTATTGCTCGTTCCAGTCGTTAGCAAGCTCTGCCCATTCCCTTGCTTTGTCCTCCATATCCCAGCCAACTGCCAGCATGTTGACACTGAATTCTGCCGGGATGGTCACGACAGGTTTCGGGTGATGCTCTGGGGCTATATGGTCAGTGGGGTTGAATATGGTGAAGCTAGGTGGGATTATAGTGGAGGTAAGGCGGATTTGGTTGATTTGAGGGTGGCCGTTGTGCTGCGGCATGGAGTTAGTGATGACGTTAGGCTTAGGAGGGGTCGGGAGAGTGCCGTTGTCCACCAAATCTTGAATTGCGTGGCGGAGGCGGTAGCAGGAATCGGTGTGATGGCCGGGCATTTGGTGATAGGCGCAGAAAGCATTCGGATTGTGGCTAGGGGATAGATTTTGGGGCAGTGGAGTTGGATCCATTGGTTTGAGGTGACCGGATTTGGCCAACCTTTCTAGTACTTGAGAGAGTGGAGCTTCGAATTTGGTGAAGTTCCGAGGCTGATTACGGTTTCGGTGTTTTGGAGGGGCCTGGACCTGGTTGACATCGGCAATGTGGTTGGAGTCTCGAGTATTACCGTTTCCGGTAGACGTGGCGTTGGCATAACTGTTATTGCCGAACAAGGCAGCGCTGCTTCCTGAGTAAGCGCGAGTTTTGGCTTTGGATCCCGAGGAGGAGGAAGGAGGGTCGCTGCGCGGCAGAACCCCAGTTTGGAGAGCTTCTTCGATGGCAAGGCCGGATTCAAAGAAAGTATCCCAATCGGCCCCTTGGACGAGGACCAGATTCTTAGCAAAGTCGGGGAGCAGATTACGGGAGATGATACGGATCTGATCCTTCTCACTCGGCCGATCAGTCATGACTGCAGCCTTGGTCCTCCAACGTTTGATGAAGTCCGCAAAGGACTCTTTCGGATTCATCTTGGTGGATTCTAGCTCCCGGGTGGTCATTTTGAGCTGGGAGTTGTAGCTGTACTGGGCGAAAAAGGCCGCACCAATATCCTCCCATGTTTTGCGCTTGGAAACGTCGAGAGACAAGAACCACTGAAAAGCTGGGCCAGCCAGAGTTTGAGGAAACAGCTGGGCCATTGCCTCCTCTTCGACCCCATGCAATTTCATTGCACCGTGGTAAGCGAGCAGGTGCGTCTTTGGATCACCTGTCCCATCGAATTTTGTAAAGTCCGGCATTTTGAACCTTTCCGGGAGCCGTGCATTTGGAAAGGGGCAGAGACGGTCCATGTCCAACCCTCCGGCGCTGATTCTTTCAGACTTGGCAACTGACTCTTCTAGCTTAGCCATCTTGGCGATTAGGGCAGCCATTTCGGGATTTTCAGCAGGCTGTTCGGCTGGGATGTCCTCCCCAGCTGGGTTTTCGCGCTCTTGCCGGTCGCCTTCTATCCTTGCTACCGGGACCCTCTCATTGATAAGGGCCTGCAGGTTAGCCATGGCGGTATCGGCCTGGTCAGCTCTTTGTTGCATGATGGCGAGGTTGTGCTGCAGATCGGCTAAGAGGGTTGCGAGATTCGGTGGTGGAATATCTGCCATGTCTACGGCTTCTGTCTTGATCGGTTTCGGAGTTACAGGTGGCGATGGAGAGGACGGAGGAGATTCGTGCGGAGTGGTCGGCGGCGAATCCTCCTTGGACAGAACGCAGAGCTGAGCTTCCGTTGTGACGAGCAGAAAAGCAATTCCCCAAACAGACCCTCAAACAGACCCGACGGACACTCCCAAGCAGGTTTGGCTCTTGATTTTGAAGCTCCCCATGGCTCAGCTAAATAGCAAAATAGATGGGCTCAAATGACAGCCTGCAACAGTTTATTTTGAAAGGAATTGAAAGAAAATGAGCATGCCAACGTCGTCGGTGTCCTCCTAGACTCTAACACTAGAGGGAGTTCAGCTCATGCTGTCAGGACGCTGCCATAGAATCCTCGGATTTTTTTTTTTTTTTCGACGGTGTATCCTTGTTTGAGTCGATGGATACTAAAGGATGTCAAAACAACCTAAGCCTTTTGACCGCTCCTTTATCGAAGTTTCAACTTTGGAGGTCGGAACAACTTGATGCAGATGGCGTGATACCATAACCGAAGTGGCGTAAGCAGCACTGTGCCGGAGCCTTGATGGTGTAAGTGATTAGCACTTTAACCTGGGATGGTGTGGGTATCACGACATCCTCTTAGCTGTTCCTGATTTTCTGTTTGAAACTTCGACTAGGTTTAGTCAACAGACTTAAACAGTCCTGATTTCCCAAAGTCTTGCAGACTCAAGGATTTTGGAAATTGATAACGCGCAACATCGAGTTGCACGACTCTTCATCGGTCCATGGCAGGGTCCCAATCAATCACGAGACGAACTCGAGACAGATCTAAAAGCCGCCCTAGCATGCTCCTACGCAGAACGGGATGTATGTATGTACAGGCATGCGATAAGGAAAGCAGTAACACATAGACAGTTTATGGGGGTTAGATGCAAGTAATCCTACCCTGTAGGTCCCTGTCTTAGGTTGAAAGGTTCTAGTGCTTTGTACGCATGAAGAGGCTGGTTTTGGCTAAAAGGGGTTCCTCTGACTAGAGCCGCGGTATACCTCCCACTGCAATGCGTGCAGCAAAGCAATGGTCGAACGGTATTACGACTCATCATCGTCCAAGGTTGTTGGGCATTCGAGGACCCCGGGCTCCAGTAAACTGTGCCGGTTACCCAAAACACCTCAACGGGGTTTATCCAACATCGATGCAAATGGAGAATGCCAAAGTTTGACTAAATGAGAGAGAAAATGCAAAATTTTGGAAATGCCTTTTGAAGCTTGGCTCACTTTTATTAATCAACATTTAGACAAAACTACACAAGTGAACAATAACAAAGCCCCAGTTCGGATTGGTCGGATGCTGAGATCCTGTTACGTTACCATTCCATTCTTCAGCAGCGCGGAGCGTACTGTTTTGCCAGGCTTTCGAAGATTTGTTCATTTATGTATTAATGCCTAAATATTAATTAATTGCAATGATCCCCAGCAGAGTCGCCACTGTGGGCACACGCCCCGAAAATCGCCCGATTTTGGTTTGGAATGAGTATTTGTTTCGGGGCGGCCCTTTTGGAAAATAGCGCGGCGAAACGCTTCGATTCAGAGTCGCCACTCGGGTTTTAGCGGAAGGACACCCAAGGAACCGAACTCGAAAACGTTTGCTACGTTTTGCTTTGATTTGAAAAATGGTTTGATTTGATTTGAAGAGGCGGAGACTGGTCCGTCGTCACCTTCGATATCTGAGGTTCGGGAGCCAGGTTACGAGAGGGGAAGGGTTTTATGGCACCCCTCTCGCCCAATCCGGAGATCGGTCTCTACTCAGGCATTTCATTAAAACATTTGCATTTTTCTCTCATTTTAATCATTTCGGCCAGTTAGGGCGGGGGAACAGTTAATAGGGATTCAAAACTGTAACAAGTTGCAGTTTGCATGACAAAATGTTTATGGATGATGATTTGTTTGCTTGGATTGAACTAAATGTAAGAACATAGATTGAGAACAAGCGCTGCCAGAAGCTCAACGGGATGATGTACGCTGCCCGTCGGGTGCGTGAGCAGGCGACACACTGGCACGCCATGGCCTAGCCATGGCACGCCAATACACCCTGCGCACGCCACCTTCAGGCTGGCGTACACTATCACATTAATTCCTTACAGCTCCCACTCTCAATCCTCTGGGCTCTGGAAGGGACCAGTGCACACCCAGGGCAAACCACGCAGTTTATAACACAGATTACACACATGTACAGACACAAAGAATGGCCAGTAGCCAGGAAAATAGCAAGACAGGCCCCATAAACAGAGTGGGGAGGAACAAGAGGCCAGGATCGAACTATGATGCAAGGGCCAGGCACTGGTCTTTGATAAACATGCCATACGCCACTCATGAGAGGCCGTACGCCAGGTGTCTCTTTTGTCCAGTGTTTGGCTTTACATGATCTGGGCTCTGGAACATGACCAGAAACACCCCAGAGGCCTTTCAAAGCAAAAGAAAGCAAGTATTGAAATGCTACACCTATATAGTTATAAATATAGAAAGCAGTAAACTGGTTATTAGCATGCTCAAGGTGATGACAGAAAGGAAGTAAACAATAAATGGACACCTCATGATCCCCACGCCAGCCGTGCACATACAACCAAAGGTGGCGTACGGCTTGATGTAGCTAGCGTGCGCCATGATATGTTCCTCTACGACTGATTTATTTTACCAGAGAGGGGTCTGGACTAGTATCAGTTACTAGCCAGAACCCTTCTGGCTCCCCTCAGGAGTTGAAAACAGAAAGCAACACAAAGGTGGTATACCTTTGGTGCAAGAGATGGAGGGAATGGATGAGCCTTGAGAGTTGAAGATGGAGGGATGTATAGTGACTGGTCAGTGATGTGGGATGTGTAGGGCTTCTTTACCTCTCACTCTTCCAATGGAGGAGCAAGAACAAGAGAGGGAAAGAGAGGGAAAGATGGAGCTTAATGAATGAGCTAACCCCTTGCAAATGAATGCAAGGGGGGGTATTTATGGTGGGGAGAGTGACTGAGATCAGTTTAGGCTAAGGCCTGTTTGGCTGGCCTTGGAGAGGAGAGAGCCTTCCATGCATTAAATGCATGAGACTTGCTTGATGGGGTATGTAGGAGAGAGAGGGGGACGACCCTGCAGAAAGCAATGATCATGAGGCTCTGCACTGTACTGGGGTGGTTGCAAAGTCTCGAGCACGTGACAGAAAAGCGGTGATTTGACCGGTCTTGACCATGCGTACGCCATCTATTACCTGCCGTGCGCCAGGTCAAACTCAGTCAACGGTCGATGATCGACACGTGTCAAGTACCTGGCGCACGCCAAGAAAGAGGTGGCGTAAGCAAGGTATGGTTTTGCTGAGGTTTATTTGGCTCTGGATTTGAGAGGTTTGAAGAGGCTTGAAATAGTTTGAAAGAGGAGGGTCCAATGCCCAAAGCTCAAATCCTTCCATCGACTCTGAACTGTTCTCGACCGTTTATCATCATTGGGTTATCAACGGAAGTAAAAGGACTAATCCGGACAGTCCAGAATGGGGTGTCTACACTTCCTAGACGGGTATTCCTGTTACAACCAAATAGAAGTGGCCATGGAAGATCAAGAGAAGACAACGCTCACGTGCCCATTCGGGACCTTTGTTTATCGTCGTATGCCGTTCAGACTTTGCAACGCCCCCGATACCTTCTCGAGGTGTATCATGGGACTTTTTAGTGACATGGTGGAGAAAATTATGGAAGTGCTCATAGACGACTTCTCCGTTTTTGGTGACTCTTTTGAGGTGTGTCTCATCAATTTGAGGTTAGTGCTAGCCAGGTGCGAGGAAAAGAACTTAGTGCTGAATTAGGAAAAATGCCATTTTATGGTAACCGAAGGCTTCGTTTTTTTCCACATTATGTCATCTAAAGGGATCGAAGTGGATAGAGCAAAGATTGACTTGATTGGAACCTCCCTACTCCAAAGTGCTTAAAGGACATCCATTCTTTCATAGGGCATGCCGGTTTCTATCGGCGGTTCATTAAAGATTTCAGTGCCATTGTCCGGCCTTTATGCCATTTGCTAGCCAAAGATGTCCCTTTTGAGTTGACACCGGCTTATGAGGCCGCCTTTGCCAAATTAAAGTCAAGTCTTACCTCTCCACCTATTATGCGGTCTCCAGAATGGGAGTTGCCTTTCGAGCTTATGTGTGATGCCAGTGACTATGCCGTCGGGGCCGTTTTGGGCCAACACAAAAGGAAAGAGCCGTATGTTATTTATTATGGGACCAAAACGCTCAACAAGGGTCAAATGAATTATTCGACTACAGAGAAGGAGTTACTTGCCATAGTCTTTGCACTGGACAAGTTTCGATCTTACTTAGTGGGAGCCTCAATCACCGTTTACACCGATCATTCTACCCTTAAGTACCTGTTCACGAAGAAAGATGCCAAGGCAAGATTGATTTGGTGGATTTTGCTCCTGCAAGAGTTTGACCTCACAATTAAAGACAAGAAAGGTGTAGAGAATGTGGTGGCTGACCATTTGTCTCAGTTGGAGTTCGAAGACTACACTTCTCACATTCCTTTCGGCGATTCCTTTCCTGATGAACAATTGTTTAGCATTTTAACGGCACCATGGTATACGGATATAGTTAACTACTTGGTTATCGGTTTGATGCCTTCCCATTGGAATTTGCAAGAGAAGCGTCGGTTTTTAGCAGAGGTGAAACGTTTCTCTTTTGACGACCCGTACCTTTACAAGTATTGTGCCAATCAACTTGTCCGACGTTGTGTTCCCGACTCTGAACAACAGAGTGTACTCAAGTTTTGCCACACGGAGGCTTGCGGCGGCCATTTCTCATTCAAAAAGACCGCCACCAACATTTTACAGTGTGGGTTCTATTGGCCCAACTTGTACAAGGATGCCTTTGCCTATTGCCGGAGTTGTCCTCGTTGTCAGCTTTTGGGGTGTGTGACGCAGCGCCATGAGATGTCGCTTACTCCTACCTTGATCATTGAAGTTTTTGAATGTTTGGGCATCGACTTCATGGGGCCGTTTCCGTCGCCCTTTGGATACCTCTACATATTGTTGGCGGCCGACTACTTCTCCAAATGGGTCGAGGCTATTCCTACGCATACTAACGATCATTCTGTTGTGGTCGAATTTCTGAGGGACAACATTTTGTCAAGATTTGGGATGCCGAGGGCTATAATCAATGATCAAGGATCTCACTTTTGCAACCAGTCCATTGCTATTCTCATGAGAAAATACTCCATCATTCACAAGGTTTCGACAGCTTACCATCCTCAAATGAACAGCCAGGCGGAGTTAGCAAATCGGGAAATTAAGAACATCTTGGAGAAGACGGTTAATCCTACCCTTAAGGATTGGCCAATTCATTTGGTCAACACCTTGTGGGCTTACCATACTGCATACAAGACTATTTTGGGCATGTATCCCTACCGGCTTGTTTATGGGAAAGCTTGTCATTTGCCAGTGGAATTAGAGCACAAAGCATATTGGGCGATTAAGAAGCTAAATTTCAACATTCCCCTCGCCAGTGCCTGCCGTAAGGTCCCATTGACAGAACTTGAGGAGATGAGGTATGACGCTTATGACCATTCTAGTGTTTACAAGTCTAAAGTCAAAGCAAAGCATGATAAGAAAATTGTGATTAAAAACTTTAAGCCCGGTCAAAAAATGTTATTGTATAATTCTCGTTTGCATCTTCACCCCGGTAAATTGCGGTCACGTTGGGCCGGTCCTTATGTTGTTAAAACTATTTTCGCTCACGGGGTGATAAAAGTAGAAAGCATGAGTAACGGTTCGTCTTTTAAGGTGAATGGTCAAAGGCTTAAGCCTGTCCTTGGTGGTTTCGAAGTTGGAAAGCCCGATGAGGATTTGGTCAATCCAATTTACACAGATGACCCTGTCGGATAGTTTGTGTTACTTTAATTTGCACGGGGAGCGAAAGTGTAACCGTTGAACTTAACTGTTTGTCGGACTCAGCCCCGGGTAGGGGGTACCCTCCATTGACATGGGTATATATAGCTCCGCACGCCACTATTAAAAAAAGGATCGTGTGCCCAGCTCTGGTTAGCAAGGGCAATTTTAATATCAATGACATAAGGCTTTCATTAGATTTTCTGATAGGAGTAATTCACAGTGCACCACTCACGTCTTCCAGATTAGCCCCAACCGAGGCGGTATAGCTCTTAGGTTTGGCGTTGACATTCCCATGCTCCACTACCGCACTTGGCTCTATGTTGTGCTTGCCTAGTTACAATCTTAGGGGACGCTGGACTTAATTGTTTGGTGGAGTCCAGCTGTGACTTGGACGCTCCAAGTTCTGATATTAAATCTTTGTATATATTGTTTTTCCGTTTTATGTATGTTTATTATGTTTTGGGATTCTCTCAATAGAAGATTTCACCAATGCATCATTGTATCAGGCTTTAATTAGTTCTTCTTTGTAGTAGTTTGCCGTTAATGATCCATGCTCACTAGATATGTCCTTATCGGGGGCAATTTAAGTCTTTGAGTGTGACTTGATATTCCCATGCTTTGGCACTAGGCTATGCCTCGTCTCACTTTGTTTCGATCATAGGGAACGCTGGGCTTAATTGCTTGGCGAGGTCAAGCGGTGAATTTTACTTCAGCATGATGTAACAAGTTTCAACGGTCTAGTATAGCCACCCGTATCTTTCCTCTCCAATGAGACTCGGGAAGAAAAGTATGACTCGTGAGATTGCATGAAAATCGGGTGGTGTTCTTTGATGTTTTTCTTTGTATATATGTTTGTTGGAGCCCGGAAAACAAGAGCCGGGCATTTCTAATGTCATTTGTCTTTTAGTAGGTAGTTCGAGCTTAAGTCTTTTGCAGGGTGCACATGCTACCACACCAACCTTGGTAGATTGCGTCTAAAATCGAAGTGAATGAGGCATTTAGGAGCCCTAAGCATGGGTGTGATTACTTGTTGCGGTTGTTAGTCCAATAAAGCTTTGACCATGGCCCTGTGTGACTAGTTACGGTTTCGTTGGACGAGCCGAAGGAGTCAACCTTGGAAGCCGTTCGGATGACGAAAAGAGTCAGTGACGACAAAGCCTCCAACTTGGTCAAGGTATAAGGGGGTTGACATTCCCCCATTGCCATGATCTGTTGTTCCCTTTTCATTACTATTGTTCTCCATGCTATGAGGGCATAGCATATTTCAAGTTGGGGGGAGGGATATATATAGTGTATATATATATATATAGTTATATATTTTTGATTAAAATTTTCATTTTTAGTAATGCACTCCTTCCGTTATTACCAAATTGTGGATCAAAATAGCTTGGCACATGCTCATTAAGTGTTATTTGGCAAGAGTTCGTAAACGCAAATTTTGTATAGCTCAACTTGCATGAATGGACTAAGGTGGAATTCACGATGTTTGAGTATGTTTTGATCAAGTTTTGTCCATATCCCATCCTTGTTCCTTTTACATTCTTAGTTTAGGTTAATACTCTCATGTTCATGCCTAAGTGTGTTTGATGTCATTATTGAATCGTTTAGGAATATATGGCATACTTAGGAAGTGATACAAGGCATTCTTTGTTTGATTGTACCACATACGTGTCCCCTCATCCTATTTTGTATCCTAGCCCGTGTCTTCCCCTTTTGTTCTTTAACTTAGAGACCCGGATGCTCGGAGGGTTGTTGGGAAGTGTATTTCAATGATTTGAGGTGTTTTGGTGAGATTGAGGTTGTGTTATAAGTGTTCGGAAGGAAAATGGGTGAAGTTGTGAAGATTTTCAAAAAAAAAACCTGAAGTTATCGATAACTTTGTGTCTAGTGGGATTCTGGCTTGATAGTTATCGATAACGTTTGCTTAAGTTATCGCTACCCTTGTGTTACTGATGGTTTTAAAGACAGCTTTTTGCCCGACCTATTTCATTCCCCACTTCCCTTTCTCTCACTACACCTCCATGACCTCTGAAGAACTTCGAACCCTTCCCTCCATACCCCTCCAAATCTTCCAATAAACCACCAAAATCCTCCATCTTCATCCATATTCATCATGATTCTTCCGCAAAATCAAATGTTTGGAAGGTTTTTCAAGGGTTTCAAACCCAAGCTCTCCAATACAAGGTGAAATCCGAAAATTCTCTTTCTCCATCCATCTATTTCATTTTCTTTCAATTTCTCCCACATATTTCCATATACTTTACCTATGTTCATCATCCCCACTCACCAGTTACATCCCCACTAGCCAAAAATTCAAAACTTTTGAAACCCTCACTCTAAATCCAAAATTTTCCCTAACCCACTATCACAATGGTTCGTAAGAAGGGCAAGGGTAATGCTTCCTCATCTCGTCAGGAGATTGAGGACGATATTGTAGAGGAGAGTGAGAATGAGTCCATGGCCAAGGACAGTGATGAGGACTCTGCTCCGTTGAAGAGTCGAACAGGCAAGCGTGAGAAACACCGTAAGCGTAAGACGCTGGAAGAGATGGAAGCGGATGCTAGGTTGGATTGGGTGGAGTCAATTCCAAATAGGGGTTTCAAGAGTGAGTAGCAAATCAGTCGGAGAAGCTTTGGCAATGATATCAACATCATCATTAAACTTGGAAATCAAGGTTTGCTTTTCTGGACCAAAGCTTTTTATGGTTATAATGAGAAGGATGTCATTGAATTTTATCAGAAGTTGGACACTAGTGAGGCATTGACCAATGAAAAAATTAAGGCAAAAGTAAATGGCAAGACTATTGTGGTTGATATTGATGCTATCGCTAAGTATTTGCATTACGATAGGCCTGAAAGAGATATGGTTAATTACCCTCGTGCCGAGTCGATTGATTCGGATGTTATTGTCAATGATCTTTACTCCACTGTTCCTAATGTTGGAGTCCCTCCGCATAAACCAGGGAAGTTTAGAGATACCTATCAAATTTTGAATCAGGTTGTGCATTATAATCTCTATCCTCGTGGGGCTGAGAATAAGCCCTCAAAGAAGAGTGCAAAGGTGATGTATGCAATTATGAATGATGCTGATTATAGGGCGGATTGGGCAAAGTTCATTTTTGGGCAAATTGTGGATTTTAAGGGGGATACCTTTGGCACGGCCCGTTTACCTTTTCCATGTATGATCTTTGCGTTTCTTAGGCAAAAAGGTATTTCAAATGGGGTTTATGAGAAGCTTAAGGAACCATCTCCTGGCATCATCACTAAGGTTGTGCTTGTGAAAAGCAAGTCCCAATCCAAAGCTACAGCAGCAGGTACATCAACCGGCCCGTCGGCTCCCATTCCTCCTGAGCCATCCCTATGGTCGGTGCCTGATCCTAAGGCATCGAAAGAAAGTATATGGAGGAAGTTGTGTTGCTAGAACATAGCCATTTGGAACTGCATTCAGAAAGAGAAAAAGGAGAGGAAGAAGTTAGCAAGGGAAGTCGGGGAACTCAAGCACGAGCTGCATTGGCATACGCAGTACATAGAGAGTACTACGGATGAGAAATACGAGGCACCCTCAAGGGTTGAGGAAGCAGAGGGCAGTAAGGAGGAGACTTTGTTTGGACCAGGTGTTGGTTTCAGACGGCAGTGAGGAGGATGTTCTGAGTCGGTGGTTCTTAGTAGTAGTAGTAGTAAGTCAAAAGCCTCCAACTTAGTCAGGGCGCTTGGTGGTTGACAGCCCACCTTTCTATCTTTTTATTGTTGTTAGTAGTTGAACTTTTATCTTTTAGTCAACAAGTTTTTGTTGTGGCCGACATGTGGCCTTGACTTGTTAGTTTGCGTTGGTGGCGGCCAAAGGGTAGTTGAACCATGCTAGTATATGGCTGCCACCCCATTTTGCTAACCGTTCTTTCATTAAACCAAGGTCAATATATGCTAAAAAATCCTTAGCTGATTCGAAGTACTCCTTTATTCCTTTTTGATTCAATTTGTGACGTGCATATTTAGTTCATGACATGCTTTCTTTTGGTACTTTAGTTTATGGCTTGGTGATTTTGAATTCTGTTTCACAGTGCTCTCCACATATAGGGCATGGTATTTTTTGTTCCCCATTGCCTATTTTCGAGCAATCTTCTTTGGAATATGGTAAGTAGCGTGCTTGCATATGTGATTGCCGTATCCTCCCTTTTGATCTTGGATATGGTCTTTTGTAGCTTGTTCAGAATATGCTCAGTACTTATTTATCTATCTTGGTATTCAGGTGTCAGTTGCGAGTTTGAATAAATTTGTTTTTGGAACTCCTGTTAGCTGTTTCGATATAAGCATGTGCCTTGGCTATTTTTTCAGAAGGGTTGTTAGCTATTTTTAGTAATAAGTTTAAGTTGCTCGGGGCGTAGCAACGTTCAAGTTGGGAGGTGTGATAAGCAACCAAGATTGTATAATCTTGGTGCTCAAATCCTCCAAATTGTGACGTTTATATTTTTAAATGGTTGTTTATGTTAAATATTGCGCATAAGGTATTTTTGTAAACGTTTCAGGCTAAACGCAAGAATAAGGCGTATTTTGACCCCAAGGATAACCCTTGAGGGTAACCGAGCACCCGAGGCCATGGGGTGTTGTTTCACCAAGTCCAATAAGTCGAGTGATGATGGCCCGGAGGATGGCAGGTGGTGCTGAGGCAAGGAAGGCAGAGCATCTGTCTGGAATCTGCATTTTTGAAGAATGTTATCGATAACTCCAACCAAAAGTTATCAATACCTTTGCACCATTTTGGTCCAGAAGTTGTCCAGACCTGAGGGTATCAACAACATTTGGTTGGAGTTATCGATAACTCCTTTCTACGGGGAATTATTCGACTGATGTTATCGATACCTTTTCTTATGGTATCGATAACCTTTGTTCCCAGCAGATATTTTTCTTACATTTTCAGACTTTCCACTTATGGAACGTTTCTTTTAATGGGTAGCTTTATGGGGTATTTGCTGATTTTTGAGTAGAGAGAAAGTCTTTGTGTATAAATAGGGCTCTCCTTTACAATGTTTGTATCTAGTTCATTATTAACCTTTAAGTCTTTTTAATTCTAGAGCTCCATTAATGGCTTTCAAGCTTCTTGATTTATTTCTTGAAGAACACTAGTAAGTACTTCTAGTTTGTTAATTTCTTGTTTATTAAAGTCGTCTGTAAGGACTAGATCCGTGGTAATATCAAGTTTAATTTCGTGTTTATCGGTTAATCATGTTTTCTTCCTTAAGCATGCTTTCTAGTCTTTTAGCTATGTGTGAGTAGTTACTTGGCTAAGTCTTGGGCTACTCTTTCCCAATGACTTAGGTGGTTATTTGGTTCTCGAACCCTTAGGTTTAAAAGCATGATTTTCGAAATAGGGCTTAACTTGCATTTTTGGTCTAAACTAGGGGTGTTAACTCCTTGGTAATGAGCCTAGTCAAGCGGTCTTGGCAAGCGGCTTACCGAGGGCTCATGGCCTCCTATGTGTTCGATTAATTTGTTAACCAAGTTGGTTCACCTCCATTTAATTACATCTTTTTATAAATGTAATCGTTAAAGTTAAATCTTCTGGGCGTGAGCATGCAATCGTGTCTCTCGTTTGAGTTATAATTGAGAACCGGTAGCAGCCTATGTCAAGGGATAGACGATCCCTAGACTTGCCTCTTTTAGTTTATAAAGTTCATTTCTAGTCTTTCGTTTTAGCATTTCCACCATTTAAAGCAAAACCAAGTTGGCCGTCTTAAACGCCGAAATTCATCTTACAATACCTACCTATCTTTGATTCCCCGTGACCCCAGACTTCCGGTTACTATGCTACTGACAATCTAGCCCTACTCTTGGGATTTTTCCAACCTTATTTGAAGGCGAGGTTACGGAGCGAAGCAATACCTCGGAGTGTTCGTCGTCGTCGTGCGTCTGGCGGAGCTCTAGTTCATCGTCGTCGTGCATCGGTGATTCATCATTCTGGTTCATTCGTCGTTCGCCTCCTCTCTCTCTCTCTCTCTCTCTCTCTCTCTCTCTCTCTCTCTCTCTCTCTCTCTCTTCGCGTCTGAAAGAAAAAGGAACTGAGAAGGGGAGTTTGGTAGCGCGTGGGAGGCTTTGGAAATGATTATAAGGGTGGTGCGGATGGAAGCTACGGTCCGAGAGTCCTGACCAGATCTGCACTCTATATTAAATCCAACGGCTTATAAGGGAGGTGCGGATGGAAGCTACAGTCCAAGAGTCCTGACCGGATCTGCACTCTGTGTGTGTGTGTGTGTGTGTGTGTGTGTATATATATAAATCAAGAACTTCTACATTTTGCCATCTCATAGTTCATTCTATATGATTTATTCTTTCAATAAATCTTTATTTTGATAAGAAAGAAAAAAGGAAGTGACCCTTCGAAGGTTACCTTTAATTAAATGATTCCCTATAGAAGGAAAATAAGACTTCAGATGCCTTCCATTTATCTTTCTTTGATGAACATATCCATTTAGATTTCTTAAATGATATGCTCCTCCTTTCAAGACTCTATGGATTTGGAATGGTCCAGTCTATGTTAGAGCCCATTTTTCCAATCCATCCATTCTGACTCTTCTTTCTTTGATAGGTAAGATAACTTTCCAAATAAGATCTCCCTCATCAAAACTTCGAAGAACTACTTTTTTATTGTAACTTTTGGCTATTCTGGCCTTCTCTAGCATAATCTGGTTTAAAGCTTTTACTCTGGCTTCATCAATGTCTTTCAACTCCATATGCATGGCTTGATGATATGCCTCTGTATCTAAATCATTTGAGATGCTACCCTTTGAGATCTCACAGAGATTTCCATAGGCAATACAACATCATGTCCATAGGTCAGGGCAAATGGAGTAGTGTCTATACTAGCTCTTTTTTGTATTTCTATATGCCCACAAAGTATCTAGTAACAACTTATGCCATATCTCTGGATTCTTATCCACCATTCTTTGGATCCCTTTCTTGATAATCTTGTTAGTAGATTCTGCTTGGCCATTAGATTGAGCATAATATGTACTGGTATATATTAAAGAAATTTCATGGGTTATTAGCAAAAGCTTTGACCAACTTTCCTTCAAATATAGACCCATTATCTACTGTTATGGTTTTGGGGTTTCCAAACCTATAAATGATACATTTTATGAATTCGATAACATGGGTTTGTTAAACTTCCTCAGAAGCTTGAGCTTCCACCCATTTAGTAAAATAATCAGTAGCTACTAAAATGAATTTATGCTTTTCTGAAGGAGGGTAAATCATCCCAATTATATCCATAGCCCATCCTGTAATGCCCCAAAAATTCAGAGACGTAAAAACATTTATTGAAAAGAGATTTCCAATAATATTTTTCTTTTTTCAGATTTTAAAATTTCCAAAGACAATTTTCCCAAGAGAAATCCATAGATTTACTACGTCATTGGTCCAAAAGCCCGAGTCACCATATTACAACCATATCGAATTAAGTTTAAATAGCCGAATTTGACCAAATATTACAATTTCCCAAATAAACTTTGAAGCTCCCCAAAATAAAGTTGACTTGAATTAATCAAAGCGACTACGCATACGGAAACCAAGGTTCTTTGGCTCCCTCCTCAATAGCATTGACTTCAGTCAGATTGTACGACACTTCTGTTCTATCTTCAGTACTTGGCGTTTGAAGACCAGGGCAATATAATACTGTGAGCGATTGACGCTCAATAGCTAAAGCCTACCCGAACCCATAACTTACATACAAGGGCATGTACAATACAGTTAAAGTGGAAAAAAAAAAAACAATTAACGTAGCGAGCGATCAAGTACAATTACTAGCCTTTAACTTAGTGAATTCTAGAATCTCCACCTTTGAGAAACATCCTCCCATGCTAACCACTAGGACTATGGCCATTTGTGATACCGCTCCCCCTTGCTTGCCCTAACCGGGAGCCCTGATGAAACGGCCTAAGTTATTTACTTAGTCGGTGTCATCAACCGCCTCGCAAGAATGAATTCCCCAGGGAACTAACTGTAACCACTAGGCCCACAAGGAACTAACCGTAACCTTGGGAGTACATAGACCATAACCTGGTACTATAATACAAATCACCTTTTTATCGCCTATTCAAAAAAAGCGATCACGCAATGCCATATACTAAGGTTTCGAATCGATCATCAACTGCCATACCACTACAACAAAAATGGCTTTATAGGGCACTCAAAATTGCCTCGAAAAGAGGCCTGTTGGGGCAGTTTGTATATTGGGGCACTTCACCTTAGTGCCGCATGTATCGATGCAGCTATAGGTCTAACGAGGCACTTATTATGTGGCACTTTGAGGTGCCTCCAAAGCTCTTTCTTGCTGCACTTTTAGGTGCCACATATATTACCTATCGAGGCACTTAAAAGAGCCTCCAAAGCTCTTTCTCGTTGCACTTTTAGGTGCTGCATAGATTATCTGTCGAGGCACTTAAAGAGCCTCCAAAGCTCTTTCTTGCTACACTTTTAGGTGTCGCATAGATTACCTATCGAGGCACTTAAAGGAGCCTTAAAAACTCTTTCTCGCTACATTTTTAGGTGCTGCATAGATCCTATCAAGGCACTTAAAAAAGCCTCCAAAGTTCTTTCTCGCTGCACTTGTAGGTGCCACATATATTACCTTTCGAGGCACCTAAAAAAGCCCCTAAAACTCTTTCTAGTTGCACTTTTAGGTGCCACATAAATTACGTCTCGAGGCACTTAAAAGAGTCCCAGAAGCTCTTTCTCACGATACTTTTAAGTGCCGCATAGACCCTATCGAGGCACTTAAAAATGTCTCCAAAACTCTTTATCGCTGCACTTTTAGGTGCCATATAGATTACCTAGCGAGGCACTTAAAAAAGCCTCAAAAGCTCTTTCTCGCTACACTTCTAAGTGCCGCATAGATTACTTATCAAGACATTTTTCGGTGCCACTACAGATATTCTGAAAATCATTCCAACGCCCTATTAAGGCATTACAAACTGCCACATAAACCATCGTACGGTCAGGAGGATAGATTTCACAGCACTTTTGAGTTCCTTCTAAAGTGTTGCTCTTTTCTCCCATTTGTAGTACGCGATCAAACGACAATACAATCAAACTTGAATTAATTCCAATTTTTTTCTCAACCATGTCCATGCAACAAGCCATAGTCATTAACTTCAATAGAAACTACTAGTCAACAAACTCACAAGGATCCAAATACAAAAAACGGAACATGAAATAGAAATAGTTTAAAGAAACGAAAGTATCCACTAGAAAACAAACTTCACTTCTAAGAAACTTACTAAAGTTTCCAGCAAAAAACTAGAACAATACCATGAGAGATGCCATGATATCCAAAAAAACAACCACTAATAAAAAACAAAACAAAACTTATAAGTTCAGCATCCATATGCCATAACTCTCTACTAGGAATCTTCCAAGTGATCTCATTCAGTCCATAAAGCAGCCATCAACATCTTTCACAACCTAATGAAAACAAAAACCAGATACACAGTTTTAAAACTTATTGATTTATAGTAAGAATTAAAAAAGAAAAGAAAAGAAAGACAATAGTGGGCATTAAACGTACCAAAGAAATAGGCCATGCTATTGGAGTACCGATGGCATCGCCAACGGTCTTAAGGCCTCCGTAAGGCCTCATCAAATGCTCATCCCATAGGACTGGGACTTGAACATTAATCTCACACCAATTAGCTCCAAGTTCTTCTCCACCAACCTCTGTAGATGAATCCATACTAATGATCCGCCCTTTGCCTACAACATCTGTTGGGTTGGCTACGCTCTTAAGATTAACATAATCCCCCACCTAGCATTAATCAATAAGAAAATATCATATTGAAATTCTGCAATATCAAATTTATAATAACAAATTATCCATACCTACGGCATTCACTATCCATTTTAGCTATTCGTATCCTTATGGAATTGATACTATCAGCTTAGTAGAATGCACTGTCCAATTCACTACAATACCAGTTCATGTCAAACAAAATAGGCATAAGACTGCCTCAGACTCTAGTAGTGGGAAGAACTCAAACCCAGACATATGCAAGCCAGTCCCCCCTCCCACCCCATCAAACAAAAGAGGAGGACAATGATGCCACACATTTTTAAGTTCAAGCAAATATCAGCACATCTAGTGTAGGTGTTCTACAATCAATTATCATTTTAAGTGCTAAAAAAATAAGCTGCACTTAACGCAATATTAGATTCCACAATTAAGCATGCATGTTTAAAATGTTAAATGCCATCCAACCAGAGAAACTTGATTTTCATTAGATAACCCAGAGCCTAATTTAATCAAGCAATATTTTCCTAATAAACCAGAATGACTTTAACAACAGAATAACCTCTGTCGTGAGCAACACCTATTTAGTCTTTTTACAGCACCAAAGCAAAACAAAGATTGATAAATTAAAGTTTTTTCCACCTTGCCAAAACTGTTCTATAGTCCACCAGTATGATATATATTCTGATAGCATAAGACATAGATATGGTCCATTCTGATTGGATAGTGAACTAACAAAAAACTAAATCATTTGTCCTTGGCCATTGACTCCATTCTACAACTTCAGGAACGTACATCACCATAGTAGAACCCGAGTAAAGGTTCAAACATTAGCATAGGTAAGCAGGAAGCAACCAAGAGGTAAATTGTTTTTCTCCAATAAATTTGACTTTAATCGTAGAATAATCACTACCATGAAAATAGTTTTACCTTAACCCGTCCTCGTTGGGAAAAAGTTGTAGAAGAACCAATCTGTTGGTTTGGAGATGTGATTGGAATGTTTGGAGATGTAACTGGAATGTTTGAGGTGTTACCCCCATTTGTACGACTCTGCAAATATAAATTTGTTAGCTCTTCCAACTTTTTGTTTGTTTTGTCTAGCTCTGTCTTCCACTCCATTGACATCCTATAAGATGTGCCACTGTTAGGCACTTCACCCCAAACATCAGATGGGCAAACCCCTAGCCCATACATGCGCACACTTCCAGATTTCTCTTTGCCCATAGCTTGGGAAAATACATCATTTGGACCAGAAGAATCAAGTTCACCCTCTGGAACTTGTTTGGACAGCTCTTTCATCTTTTCCTGGAACAAAATAATTTATGTTATTATGAATCTAAGAACATAAGTTTATGTATGAAAGAAGTTGGAGAAACGCACTATTTTTTTTCGCAGTTCCTCATTTGAGACCTTGCCATTGTCTGTGAAGCAAGTAAGGAATAAATGTGCACGGGATGGATCATGACCGAGGTTTTTTGCCTGTGAGCATACCAAAAGCAAAATCTCATACTACTTATAAAGTTATTGATTCTAGTACAAATAGTCAACAAATTTATAAGATTACGTACCTCAGCCTCTCTTACTGTGGCTAGCGGAGTTTTGCCCATCCTATAAATGGTAGATTGCCCTGCTCGACTATCCTTATTTTTATCACTAACTTTCTGAAACAAAAAAGTTTTCATGAAGTAAGGACAAATTTTAAGATTACTTAAAATGCTAAAGATCAAAGGTCTCCTACCTTCGCATCACCATGCCAATGCTTAATAAGT
Organism: Rhododendron simsii; assembly: GCA_014282245.1. NCBI lineage: Eukaryota > Viridiplantae > Streptophyta > Magnoliopsida > Ericales > Ericaceae > Rhododendron > Rhododendron simsii. The sequence continues at coordinate 19,270,474 of CM024960.1, read as the reverse complement.
TCTTTCCATTGGTCTGCTTGCACTCGATCCGGAGGACTATGTATTTGCTCCTCAATGGGTAGGTTAGAATCAAAGTTGTCCCTCTTCACTGTAGCCTTCCAGTTTCTCCACTTTTTCGAAAGTGATCTCAAGATCCACCTCTTGTGACCAGCACAGAAATCAAATTTTTGCTACAAATCCACAATATTTAAAAGATCATTTAGCAAGCTAACAACTCCAAAATTTTCAAGATGTAATGCCCTCTAAATTCATAACGTTGGTGATGGCATTTGACATACAAAGACATCTCTCACCATATGCTTCCAAATAAATGACGTTGTAATTATCAAACTTACCAATACCAATGCAAACATATCGTCCTTGTAAACTCGAGGCATCTTGGGCCAACTCTTGTAGTGGAGAGGCGCATATTTCCCATTTCTTGCTATAGTTCCTAAGAAGTGGCTCAAGATGCTATTATTGGAAATCGGTTGTCCTTTGTCATTGAAGGAAACTTTCACCCGCTCATCTTCTTGCTGGCCCCAAACTTTACACATAAAAGTGGGACCTCGAACTCTATTGCATTTTTTCCTACTGCCTACAGTTTCTTCAATTCCAATTTCTAATTGACGGCAAGATAGTGAGTTAGTAGCAAAAAAGAAAAGAAAAAGGATAGCTCTATGCACTTGTGAGTTTATCATTTACCTGGTACGTTAAGGGGCTGAACAACGACAACATCATCCGTAGCTGCTTGGTGTGGCTGACAGGAATTAGGCTGTACATGGACTCGTCCAGTATTTCGAGTCGTCGGGGCCATGACCTAAAAACATGTTAATGAATAAAGGATAACACAAAGTTAAGGTCTAAAAATATTCCAAAAAAAAAAACTGAAAGGAATTAGAATTAATCGAGTTATAGAAATCATAGAACTCAATCGTCTGAAGCTGCAACGAAGATTAATGGTTATTATGTTCCCTTATTTTTATCATATCACATGCAGAACCAAAAGTTTTAGTGAGTGGAAACGATTTCTACGCCTTCCCACGTCTGGACCCAAAAGGAGAAAAGATGTCATGGATTGAATGGTAGCACCCCTAATGCCATCCCTCTGATGGATGAAGTTTACAAAGGAATGCGATAGATAACCACCACAGTAAAATCAGGAGCGCCAACTTGGAAAAATCCAACAAGATGAGCAACGTACTAATGGCCAACACACACGCTTTCAATTGGCAATCAATTAACAGAGAATATCGATTAATTACCCAGATTAATACAAAAACATGACAAAAATCTATAAATTACCTTGTATCCCGCAGCGGCCTTTTTTAGCTTGAGAGAAAGTTTCAAACAGAAACCAGATGGGGATAGAGATGGAGGAGTACGTGGGGCGGTTTTCTTCCAAGTTTCCAGACTTCTTCGAGTAGCGGGAGACTTTAGCGCCAATTGAAGAGTGCAAATTTTGGGCGAAATTATCTGGCGAATTTTTTTAGCGCCAGTCGTGAACGACGTCGGGGAACAAGATGCCCTATTAGGCTATTACTCCTATTTGGTTGAGAGAAAACGTTGAATTAAAGGGGAAAAAACGTTGGTTACAAAACGTTGAATTTGTTCACGTAACGAATTCTAAACTTAATCAGCCAATTATACTTCAATATTGGTCGATTGAACCATTAGAATTTCACGTCTCATTGATTCGGTTAGAGTCACCCAAAATTGAAGATTATCGGATATTGGCAACCGCCTGATCGGACCGTATTTGATGCAGTCCAAGGCATTAAAGTGTTAGATTGCAATACCAGACCCCCAATTGAGGTTTTTTTTTTTTTTTCGATTGAAACCGTCCATATTTTACATATTATGGATCACATCATTCTTACCAATAACGAGGTTAATCAAGAATTGCTACACACTTGATTGAATAGAAAAACCCACGTTGTAAATTTTTTTGTGTCTCGATAAAGAAGCTTTATAAACTCGATTGAGACAATTTTTTACAAGAATGATATAATCAACAAGGAAAACAAAAGCAACGGACTGGATCATCGTAATTCTATCACGGTCAAATGGCTAGCATACGTTCAAGTATAGCACAAGACTTAGTTTGTTAAGAATTACATTGAACGTATAAGATTTAAAAGGTCATTACCAATTCAATTTTTACAATGGTCAATTTGAACCGTTAGGATTTCACGTCTCACTGATTCCAATGTTGTCACCAAAATTGGAGATCATCAGATTTATGCGACCACCTCATCAGATAACATTTGATGCATCCCGAGACATTAAAGTATTAGATTGCTTGACCCGACCCCACTAGAGTCTTTATTTTTTGATCCAAATCGTCTGTTTTTACATATTACGGAGTTCATCAATATTCTTAACAAGAATGTAGTTGATAGGGAGTCACTATACATTTGATCAGACGATAACTATCATTCAAATAAATAAATTGCATCCCAATCAAGGAGCTTTCTAAACCCGATTGAACCAAATTTCTACAATAATGATTTAATCATTAAGCACAACAAAATCAACGGCCTTGATTGTTGAAGTGGTTTTTTTGTCTTATTAAGGTCCGATAAATAATCGTATCAAAGATAATCAAAAAATATACAACATATACTACTGAAATAGATATTGCTCTTTGTGTAGAGGGGCAAATATTCCCTATTAAGTTGATTAGGAAACGTTGATTTTAATTTTAAAAAATAAAGTTGATCACTTTTTGTTAAGGCATTTTAAAGTGTCACATAAAACCAACTCTCCCACCATGATCATACACCTAACACGCATTAAATTGCATACTAAACACATTAATACATCCAACACAGATTTAGATTACATCTGTGTTAAAAATAAAAGATGTTGCATTCATGGAAGGTATAGGAACATAGGCTTATTTGGTCCACTTTAACCAGTGATCACAGCCGTGCCGATCACAAAAAAGATTATCAGAATTACTACACATTTTTTCAAGTGAAGACTTCTGCCATGTGTTTTTCTAGATCCACCTATTGGCTAGACAACTATTTTAATCTTGGAAACAGACCATCGTTCTCTTTTTGGAAACCAATTGGTCAATTGGGCAAGACTCAGTTGAACGCAACATAATACGAAAACAAAACAGCAGCAAAACTACAGCAGCAGCAAGTAATTTGCAGCAGCTGCTTTCTGATGGCAGCCCGCATCCCACCAGTAATTTGTAGCAGTAACAGCAATGCTAACAGAACAGTAGCAGCCGTAACAGAAGCAATAACAGAATAGCAAGCAATAGAAGCTGTAACAGAACAGTAGTAGCCGTAACAGAAGCAATAACAGAATAATAGAACGGTAAGAAACAGGTAGCAGAGCAGTAGCTTCAGCAAAACAGCAGCAATAGCCATAGTAGGTAGTCACAATATTGATCAGTAGCATTCAACGGAAACAATTAGGGACAAACCCCCTAAAAAAGCTTAAACAATGCACGGGACAACCCCCAAGGATAGGTCAAAAAATAACTAGAACAAGCTACTATAAGCAAACTACTATTGATACCAATACATAACTAATGCAACTTAGAAGTTCAAAAGCTAATACCACAGAAGAAACAGTAGAAGCAACCCACAGTCCGAGCTTAACAGGACATAGCAGCAAAAGTATATACAGTACAACAAAGTAGACTTTCCATAAGAGTGTCAGCAGACAAACTACATGCCAACTCAAACAAATACATCAATAAGACACTAAGAGCCGAGAAGAAAAGGACACATCCAGAAAAAAAAACCTTCATAAAACTCAATTGTCTGAAGCTGCAAGAGAAGCTACACAACTAATTAATGGCAATAATGTAACCATGCATCAGTGCTTAACAAGAGCAGAGAAAACAAGTATCCACTTCAACTAAACAGTCTTGCAAAAACTAGAGAAGTAAAACACTATGCTACGGAAATGAAATTCAAGGTCTTCGAAATAGTATCTACTTTCAAGAATAAAAAGAAAAGGCAAGGCAACATATTCCTTGAAAACATCATATCAGCATCTAGAAATGGATTCTAAATCCCCTCAACTCCATCGCCTTCTACCACTTGAGCTGTTGTTGCATCAATCGTGTCTACAGTTGTTCCCTGCACATCTTCTCTAACCAAACTGATATCACCTTGATCATCTTGCAATTGACCATCACATGACTCACTCTGCAAATATGTCTCCACATCATCGATGCATGACTCTGTGTTCATATTAAAAGCGTCTCTAGCAGTTGTCCTTATCACAACATGCCACCCTTTGTCAAGGGGATCTTCAACATAAAATGCTTGTTGTACTTGAGAAGCTAGAACAAAAGGCTCATTGACATGTACCAATCGTGCAAAATTGACAAGAGTGAAACCATGTTCATCTGGCCTTCTATTTTTGCCTTCTGACATCCAGTCGCACTTAAACAACACAACCTTTCTCCCTCCGAAGTAACTCAGCTCAATAACATCCGTCAAAACTCCATAATAAGCTATATCACCAGCCACTGGATTATTGTCACTAGCACTTGAAAAACTTCTTGTTGTTGCAGTAACAACTACCCCACTATTCTGAAATTTTCTTCTCCTCTCAACTTCTCGTGTGTGGAACCTGAAACCATTTATAAGATATCCTCCATATCTCTTCCCTACATCATCTGGACCCCGAGCTAGAGCTCTAAGCTCTTCAGAAAGCTGTTCATCCTCTGCAAGTTGCAAGTCTTGAACCTATTTCGAACAACCAATAGATTTTAAAAAAATGCTTATCTGAAAGGAATGAAAAAAAGGAAGTACTTATCATCAATGTACTTACGTGGTTTCCAAACCATGATGCAAACTTTTCATTATGCATACGTTGGATTTCCCATAAACGCAGACGAGGATTTTGATCTCTAATCATGGTTTGGTGTTGACTGCACGTTCAAGTTAATTATATGAGCAATAAAAATTCAACTTTCCTATGATACAACTAAAAATAAATTATTTTTGGTGAGTCTCTTACTTGGAAAATTTGTCTACCGCATCACAATTGAACAACACATATTGATGTGCCTTCAATAACGTTTCCTGATCCAAGGTTTCTATCACTACTTTTCCAAACGGCCGTCCTTGTGTTGCGAAAATAGGCAACCTTGCACCAACAGTACTACCCTCATCATCATTTCTACCCACTCGATTAAACCTCGTTTCAACATCCTCCAAGTACCTAGAGCAAAACGTCAAACACTCCTCTGCCAAATATCCTTCCGCAATGGAACCCTCAGGACGATTTTTATTTCGTACATATGACTTCAATGTTGCTAAATACCTATTATTAGCAAAAGTTGGCAATAGTAAGTGAAAACTAAAGAGATATCATGAATAAACGAAAATGAAAATATTCTATAAGATAAAACAAACCTCTCTATGGGATACATCCAACGGTAATGAACTGGCCCAGCAAGTTTGGCCTCAGTCGCCAAATGAATTGGTAAATGCATCATGATATCAAAAAATGATGGGGGGAAAATCCTTTCTAACTCACATAAGGTTATTGCAATTTGCTTCTCCAAACGGATCAAGTCACGCGCATGAAGAACTTTACTGCACAATTCTCTAAAAAAATTGCACAATTTAATCAAAGGGGACCGCACTTGCTTAGGCAATACTCTTCGCAATGCTAATGGGAGCAATTGCTGCATCAGAATATGATTGTCATGACTCTTCATCCCAGAAACTTTATGTTCTTTGTTTTGGAAACACCTTGAAATATTCGAAGCATACCCATCTGGAACTTTTACATTTTTTAAGACTTTGTAAAAGATATCTTTCTCCTTTTTAGTCATTGAAAAGCATGCGGCAGGCAAGTATGTGCGACCTGATTCATCTTCTATGGGATGCAGCTCACTTCTAAAGCCCATATCTTTTAAATCTTGACGTGCCTTCCAATGATCCTTTGATTTCCCAACCAAATTTAACAATGTCGCAAGCACACTATCACAAACATTTTTTTCTATATGCATCATATCTAGATTGTGTCGCAATAAATTATCTTTCCAATAAGGTAGTTCAAAAAATATGCTAGGCTTCTTCCAGTTGAATGGCAACTTAGGATTATCCTTAACTAGCTTTCCAAACTTAAATTGAACACCTTTTAGCTGATCTTGTATCATAGACCCAGTTAAACGACAAGGTGCCTTCCGACGTTCTTCCTTTCCATTAAATGACCTCTTATCTCGTCTAAACATATGGCTATCCTCCAAGAATCGTCGATGGTCCATGTAGATGTGCTTCCCACTATACTTCAACCAAGAAGAACATGTGTCTTTATGGCAACATGGACATGCAAGACGCCCTTTAGTGCTCCACCCAGACAAATTTGCATATGCAGGAAAATCATTGATAGTCCACATTAAGGCTGCATGCATCTTAAAATTTTGATTGGTTGAAGCATCATGTGTATCTACTCCGACCCCCCATAACTCTTTCAGCTCCTCTATCAATGGTTGCAAATAAACATCAATGTTATTTCCAGGTGCTGAACCACCGGGAATAAGCAATGACATTATAAAGTATGGTTGTTTCATACACATCCAAGGTGGTAGGTTGTATGGCATCAAGATGACAGGCCATGTACTATGCACATTACTCATCATCCCAAAAGGATTAAATCCATCTGACGCTAATCCAAGTCTAACATTACGTGAATCTGAAGCAAATTCCTTATGTTGGAAGTCAAAAGTCTGCCAAGCAGGGGAATCGGCAGGATGACGCATGCAACCATCTTTGGTTCGACCCTCATCATGCCACTTCATAAAAGATGCAATCTTTGACGACATGAACAACCTTTGTAGCCTTGGTATCAACGGAAAATGGCGTAAAACCTTTATGGGGACCTTTTTACACTTTTTTGCTGAGGTTCCTTCTGCTCCTTCAGGATTGTCAATAGTTTTGTACCTCTGTTCATGACATACATGACATTCTGTATCATCAATATGTTCTTTCCAATACAACATGCAACCATTAGGGCAAACATGAATCTTTTTGTAAGAGAGACCCAATTCCCCCAACACTTTTTTCGCTTCATAATATGAGTTGGGCAATTTCTCACCCTCTGGAAGTGCCCTGTTGAATGTCCGAAGTAGCTTGGTAAATGAGTTGTTAGTCCATTTTCCAAGGCACTTATTGTGAAATAGTTCAACGAGCAATGAAAGCTTTGAAAACTCTTTACAGCCAGGGTACAAAGGTTTTTGGGCATCACTTACCAACTTATAAAACTTTTTAGCATCTGCATTCGACAACTCTACATTACTTGGCATGTCGTCCATGCCAACATCTCTATTTGAGATCCCGAATGTATCATGCAGCATCTCACGCATGTTATTATTTGTGCCCAAGGCATTACCAGAATTAGTGGGAATCGGAGCCGTTGTAGTAGATGACAAAGCTTCTCCATGAGCTATCCATTTTGTGTAACCCTTGATAAAACCGTCACATACTAGATGGTCTACTGCCTCAGATCGCATCACCCATCTGCCATTTCCACACTTCACACATGGACAAACAATTTTCCCATCGATACTTGCGTTTTGGAATGCGAAATTCAAGAATCCCTCTACGCCGTTCAAATACTCACTGGTCAACCGAGATTGATACATCCAACTCTTATCCATTACGTTTCTCCGTAAACTGATATCAGAACCCTGTAAAAAGGCAACATAATTAAACAGCAGGACACCTAGATATTTATACAAAAAGGAAAAATGGAAGTCATGTATCATGTTTAAGTAAGGGTTAGAGCCTTGAGATGCCCTCGTATACTTTGTAACAGAATATTGAGACGTGATTCAAACTTAAATCCTTGCAAGCAATTTTAGTGCTGGCTCATACTCTTTATCAACCAGGGTGTTGCAATTGTTGGTAATCTAATATTGATTCTTTGGATTGTGTTTACAATTTGTTTGATTTGGAATATTTTCCTATGAACTCATTCAGCCAAATCACATATGTCTAATTTGATTTATTCGTTGTATACTTGCATTTGTAAATAGGAAGTATGTGCCAATTTTGCTTGGAGATTGCATATATGTTTGGGAAAAAAAAACAATGGTTGTACAGACTAGTGCTGCATATAATGCACATTTTTGGTAAAAGCAACATTCTTGGTGCATCATTACGGGGATATAAATTACAATTGCTAGACGTTGATATTTTTTTCGATTTGATTGTCATTGACATCTTATACGAAATGAGATTGAAAATCTTTCGCGTTTTATCCTGCAATTCTCTGATAGAAATTGTGTAGCCTTGACAGCATATTGGATTCTTGTCCAAGTTTGTGGTTGTTGGACTTTTATTACATACCATTTAGGTTGGGGTATCATAAGATTGGAGTGATATAATTGAACACTATCATGTTTTCTAAAATGGAATTGGAGTTTACGCGTTTGGATTTTGTGAATAATCGCCTTATGGGAAACTAACTTCTGTGATCTTCTCTTTGATCGCTTTATCAGAGTTCATGATTTTTAGTCTGATAATCCTACTCTGTCCATTCCTTTGGAAGCTTTAGAATTTGAGATAGTCTTTGGTAACCAGGAAATTGACGATCCAAATCAGTGCAGTAAGCTTTACTTCTGTAAGTTGTGTTGCTTGCAAGATTATGTATTTATGTGGATGTTTGCGGATTAGAGGAATCTATTCTTGGTTGCTTGTGTGGTGGCTTTTGTGACTTTTGCAATCCTGGATTAGATTTTTTTCTCTAATTTATTGGATTCTCATATTTAAATACTTAGCGAAGCTTAATTGCACGTTTAGTTCTTTTCTCTTTTTTTTGGGCACAATTTGGCAGTTCAGGATGCTCAACTTTCTACTTGTGTTTTACTTGAACTTTGTTTTCCACATTTGGTGCTTGCAGTATGAGCACACAGTGTTGCTAGAATTGTTCAAAAAGGGTCATCTAGAGCAAGAGAAAAAGATTGGCGAAGGGATCCTTGCTTTCCAAGTCCGTTGCCATCCACAGTGGACAAGCGCTTCTTCCTCGTAAGGAATGATGAAACTGTTGATTTCAGCTTCAGGAAGTGCGTGGATCACATTCTTCCCTTGGCAGAAAACATGCAAATAAAATCTGATGTCAACAAGGCATTGGGAGGTGGTGGTAGAGGTCACAGAGGAAGGGGTGGTGCAGGAAGAAGAAGTGGGCATGGTTGTGGCCAAGGAGGCCTTGGAAGGGGGGGCAGGTCAAGAAACAGAGGTTTTGTCCCAGTTCTAGCTGCGATGGACTTGGATTTTTTAGTTTTATCTGATGTCTTGAAAAATGAACAATACCTTGTGTAATTGTTCTACTTTATCTATCCAAACTACTACTTTATCCAATTTTGACTATTAATGGCTTGTGTTTTTTAAGTTATTGGAAGGAATGAATGTGGCTTTGTCATTCCTTAGAACAGGTTTCTGTTTCTGGGAGGACTCAAAAAAAATTATTAAGTGCTCTTAGAGCATTGTCATGTGGTGCTTAAGGGACCTTCGCCACCACACATCAACATGGTGACATTACAAATTATATTAATGTGTGGTGAGGAAGGGCTATAGAACGTCCCGTGGGGGGAGACTCTCGTGTTGCGTTTCAGGATAGACAACTCAAAATTGGATCATATCTTGGATTGTTTTCTGGGATTCGGAAAACCAAACTGATGAAATAAAAAATTACTGCAGTTAGTCTGCCAAATACAGAATTTTTTGGAGTATTTTGAATTTATCAATCCTCTTTTTCTTGTTCCGCCTTAGTCGGGGAAAATAACATACATAACTTGCGACCCCGAGATTGAGTGAGACAGCAAAAAGGCGGATGTTGCTCACTGTATCGGGTAGGCCTCTGACAGGTAATGACGGAAATATTCAACGTTCAAGAGTTATAAATAAGAGCAAAAACAGAGGATTGTGATACCCCGTGGTAAGCAATTTCTTGGGGGAAATAAGGTACTACTCCTACTTGCAAAAATATGACCAAAATCTATGAAGTACCTCGTATCCCGCGGTGACAAATAGCGCTTGAGAGAAAGCTTCGAACAGAAACAAGAAACGGGATGCAAATAGAGATGGAAGAGTGGTGTTGTTTTCTTCCTATCGTCAAGACTCCCGTGCAATCAATATTTGAAATCAAAGGAACTCCTACTTCTGCTGGCTTCCATAGTTCACTTTCAATTCATCACAGCGGCATTAACGAGATAAGAAGAAGTCTCCTGATCATGAAGGAATAGCTCGATCGTTAGGACTCCTTTGAGTAGCAGGAAGCTTTGGAGGAAGCTATATCGATTTGGAGTCCAGATTGTGAACGACGTTGTGGGCAAAGATGCCCTATTAGAATTGAAACGTTGGTTTTAAACAAAAGCTTTATTACAAAAACGACGTAGTTTTATGTCTCCAAATAAGTGTCCTATGAAATCCAGCTTTTCGAGGCACTTTCAACTACCATATCATATTAAATTAAAATAATAAAAAATGTTAAATTTAAACATCGGTTTTAAACAAAGAGTTTTATTACAAAAACGGCGTAGTTTTATGCCTCCAAATAAGTGCCCTATTAACCCAGCTTTTCGAGGCACTTTCAACTGCCTTATTATATTAAATTAAAATAATAAAAAATATTAAATTTGGTGTCTAGGCCGACTGCCGCAATAGGTAGAATCAAAAAGGGCACTTTACGAGATGGTGCCTCGTTAATAACTTGACAAGGCATTGTTAGAAAAATGCCCTTTTAAAAGTGCCCCTTAATCTCCATTTTGTTGTAGTGTACCCTGACTTCATTTCTCCTCTCCCAAACTAGACTCTATGGAAAACCTCCAACAGATCCGGATTCACTAGATAACCTCCAAGAATCCCATTTAAACATCATTCCTCAGGCTAACCGCCAATCACATCATCTCCTATGTTTTGATTTCCTTTAACTTAAAAATCGTCTATGTAATTTTCTACGTACGTACACCAATCTCCAATGAACCTAATGTCCGTTCTAAATTCTTGTGAAACGACCAAGTAACATGTCATACATTACTGCAAACAATATCCAAAACATATACGGAGAACTCGAGCAAATAACAACGCAACATGAGAAATATCAGAGCATTCGTGTAGACTACCATTTCATAAAGTACTCTATCATTTCATACATTACTCCACAAGTTCTCGAACCTAATTACCAATTAGTGTACCTTACCAGTAGCAACCATTTTCGTGCACTTATAAAAACTAGTATCAAGACTTCGACAAAAGAAAAGGATAGCTTAATTATTGAATAAATAAAGCTTTGTCAAATCGGTACCCAACTAAATGGGTGGATAAATACATAGATCTTCATTCTTTAATCCGAAAATATATTCCTTATTCAACAGTTGATTACTGCCATGGAAAAAGAATTTGTATTCTCTTCTTTTCTTTTTCTTTCTACTTGAGCTCAATCAATGATCATAGACCGTTCACACTGTTCATTTCGTTAAACGCTTCCACGAGTATTCAAACTTTGCATCATCAACTATACACACGTAAAATAAATATACTTAGGGAGATAGAATTTAACTACCTCTCTTTATGAAGAATAAGCGGTGGTTTGAAGAAGAAGAAATGGAGCGAAACGATGGTTCGGTGGTGACTCAGGACCCATATGGCTGATTTTGGAGTTGATTTCTACATAGTTTTAGAGCTGAAATGGAGTAGTGGTGTTCGGTTGTTTTGGACTGAAATTGGATGGTCCAAGTTGCAGAAATTAAAAAGAAGAGATGGTGGACTTGTAGATGGTAAGAAGTGTTGGAAAAAAAAAAAGTAGTGTACACTTCTTTGCTCTCTTTCTCTCGAAAAATCAAAGAAGAAAAGGGGACTGAATACTCCTTTCTCTCGCTCTCTCTGCCGTGTATGGTGAGCCAGCTGGGAACAAAAAGAAAAAAAATGGAGAGAGAATATTGTTAGTAATTTATTTTAATCAACGGGTATCTATAATCTTAACGTTGGGAGATTAATAAGTATTTAATATCATGGAGCTCGTAATATAATGGAGATAAGGACGGGAGTGCAATTATAATTTTGTGGTGGGGTGAATTATATTTAGTGAAATAAGAAATAGAATCCTTGTGGGATTAATTTTTCTTATTTACACTGGGAGCCCAGACTTATTACTCCTTAGGTCCCTATCGTAGCCCTATATATACACGTTATGCTCTCTAGGTCAGTTTGACGCTTTTCTATTTGTAGGTTTGGTGAAAATAGTAGGTCGTTGACTAAAGAGGAAAGTTTGACCAACCACTTACAACCTGACACGTGGAGGTGACGAGATAAGAGGGGCATGTTATCCTGTGATAAGACCCTCAGCGCATGGTGGCGCGAAGACTGTCGCGCACCATAACATAGCGCGCGAAGGACTTCAGGAAAAGCGAGAGATTGACAGAATTAAGAAAACGAAAGATAGAGTGGTCGCATAAAGAGGATCAGTCCGCGCAGGCCCCAGGAAGCCAAAGAGTGCGAAGAGGACTGAGATGTTTAAGTGCTAATTACGGATCAGTAGAGCGCGGCCCCCGGTCAAAAGGCAGGACCAAAAGGGCTTACCAACGATGCGATCGTCACGGGTCGCGATCCTGCTCTAGCGGGAATTGGGGTAAATCTAGTGGTTTCGTGGCTAAAAGAAAGGGGGTCCGTCGCGGGGTGGCGCGCGGTAGCCCTCGCGCTGTCGCGCGCATGATGACGTCATCCTCGCGACCTCGGGAACAGACGAGACACGTGTCGAGATCAGATTAAATCACCCTGAGAACCAGCTCGGGACCAGGAGCCTATAAATAAGGGACCAACATTCCTTTTTTAGGCACATACGGACAGAAACAGAGGACCAGAAGGTAAAAGAGGGAGAACATTCTTCTTATACCATAACTGTCCAATCTGTTCAGGTAATCCACAAGCGACACGCTGCCTTTGTCCTTTCTGTTCCCGCGCCCCTTTTTCTTCACCTCACTAGATTATCCCTCTCTCCCCCTCTTCTTTTAACCACAGACCAATCATGCCTCTCCAGCTCATGTAAGATTCCCACGTCAGCTATCTAGCGCAAAAACACGAACCTACAACAGGCGACTCTGCTGGGGAGGTGTGTTTTGTCTCATGGTTAGTTCTTGATTTGGATACCATTTTCGTCATCATGAGTGGCAAAGGCGTCGCTCACACTGACGATGTCACCCTTGAAGAGATCGCGGAGACCACTAGCACTGACGTAGCTGCCCAGGCTCTCCAGCTTGTGCAGAATGGCCAGCAGCAGCTCCATGATACTCAGAAGCAGCTGCTCGCCGCCCTACAAGGACTCACACAGGCCATCACCAGCACTCTGCCCAAGACCGTTGCCGCCGGAGGAGAGATTCCCCAGTCGATCCAGGTTGGGGAGAGCGGCCCACACCCATTTATTTCATCGCAGGCAACGCCGTCCGTCCCGCCCGCCGGTCGCGGCCCAGCCCCATCGCTCATTCTACAGACCCACCCATTGCAGGGCGTCTTGGTTGGAGGTGTCGCCGGAGACTCCGGCTTTAGTGGCCACCGGCGACCGGCCGGCGATCTCACCAGTCTGTCTGCCAAGGCTGCTGTCACCCCGCCCGCAGGCCCGTTCCTTACCTTGTCTGACGTTCAGGCCCTCTTGCAGAAAGAAAAAGCCAAAATTGTCTTACCGTCTCTTCCACCCCCAGACATCCAGCCCCCTTACTCAGTGGCTATCTTGACCTTGCCTTATCCGGAAGGCTATACCCCACCCAAATTGTAAAGTTCGATGGTAAAGAGGGCAGCGCGCAGGAGCACGTTGTTCGCTTTATTGAATCCCTTGGCGCATACGATGCTGATAACAATCTTCGCTTGCGCGAATTCTCGAAATCGCTCACTTCGTGCGCCTACACCTGGTATGTTAACCTTAAGCCCTATTCCATTGCGACATGGGAGGAGATGGTCAACCAATTTTATGCCAAGTTCTTCCAGATGCGCGAAAAGGTGACCTCTATCACTCTCACTAAGGAAACCCAGGCATATAGCGAAGACATCATTACCTACATCCAGCGCTTTCAGGATCGCATCGTTGACTGCACCGAATCCATCAAAGAAAGTCAGTTGGTGGAAATTTGCATCAGCGGTATGATCAGCAATTTCCAGGTCTATCTTATCAACCTCAAGCTTGCTACTTTCTCTGCGTTGTTAGAATCCGCGTACAATCTGCGCTCTGTAATCAAGCCGGTCAAGAAGGACACCTGGAAAGGCAAAACCACGGCTTTTGCTGCTACCGCCACTACTGTGCAGAAGCAGCAGGGGGGCAGCGGTAAGAGAAAGGAAAGGGACACCTACGGGCCTGCCCCTGACTACCCTTGCAGTTTGGAAGAAGTGAAGGCCTTGGTGGCCGCTTGGGTCACGGACGGCGAAATCAAATTGCCTGACGTCGAACAGGAGCCCTCGCGCTGAGACCGGGAAAGCCCATAGTTCTGCATTTTTCATCGCCACACAAAACATCCTACAAGTGATTGCTGGACGTTGAAGAGGATATTTCGACGCAAGCAACAGGCCAATGAGCTCCAAATTGGCCAGCGCGATGTGCACAATGAGCCTTTCCTGAATCACAGGAACCACGAGGTGAACAGAGCCAAATGCTATCCTTTTATGTATAGCGAAGATGAAGATCAGGACGATTGGGTTTGCATGGCCTCCTGTTGCGAGATCACGGAGGATTTCGCGAGTTACCCCGCCCCCATGGTCAATTCACACCTGGATTCTTCGGTGAAGACATTACTGGGAAGTACGAAGTTTAAAGTTTTTTTTGATGGATTTGGTTTTACGCCCGCCGCGCGTCTTGAAATGACGCGGGCCATTGTCAATATTGCCGAAGTCCATCACGAGGCGTGCATGTCGGCCGATGGATCAGTACCGCTCACTATCAAAGATGATTCCAATGCCATTACCTTCACCAAAATTGACAGGCGAATCCCTTTTCCCCACAATCGGCCCCTATATGTCACTGCGAGCATCAATGGAATGGAATTGCGGCGCGCCTTCCTTGATGGTGGAGCTTCTATTAACCTTATGCCGTTAACAACTTTCAGGGCGATCGGGATTCCTGAAAATCGCATAGTCAAAGCTCCCATCGCTATCACAGGCTTTGGTGGTGACAAAAAGGAGTCTTTGGGTTACGTAGTGGTGGACCTTGTTGTGGGTCCCATCCGCGCAGCCACCAAATTCCATATCATTGAGGCTGATCCTATCTACCACATCATCTTGGGATGAAGTTGGATGCACAGATATGCCGTCGTTCCTTCCAGCTATCACCAGTGCTTGAAAGGAATCTGGGCCGGGAAGCGAGTTACCGTGCGCGCTTCAGAGAAGCCATTCGATGTCCATGAAGCCCACCTTGCCGATGCCGTATACTTTACTGAGTTAGGAGAAAATTCTCAAGCAATTGTTGCTAAGCCGCGGGGTGTCAAGCTCCTGCGATGAGAGGATATCAGGCACGAGTCAGATGCGCGGGAAGGCGGCCCGGTCGCAACAGACATCGCTACCCCTAGAAAAATCACGAAAGTGAGAGAAGGAGGGAAAGTGGTGTACTATTTGTGACGGTGCGCCGGGGCATCGGCCAGTCATGAAACCGCTGGCCCCAGCGAGGCGTCCAGCGCGGATGGCGAAGAAATCATTTCCGAGCTGGAACCCGCCCCCGAATACATGCAGGATGAGCTGAAGCCACAGCAGGAACTGCTGGAAGAGTTTGATTTGAGTAACGAACACGGGCCAAAGAGGCCTATTTTCATCAGCAAGGCACTAGACAAAGAGTTCAAGGAGAAGTTGATCGCGTTACTACGCGCGTATGCGGATGTTTTCGCCTGGCATTACGAGGAAATGCCTGGCCTAGACACCATGATGGTTACACACCGTCTGGACGTCTTCCCAAATTCGAGGGCGGTCAAGCAATCCCAGCGAAAATATCACCCTGACTTAGAGCAGAAAATTAAAGAGGAAGTGGAAAAATTGCGAAAAGCAGGATTCATCCGCCCGATCCAGTATCCGGACTGGCTCGCCAACATTGTGCCTGTCAAGAAGAAGAATGGTCAAGTACGGGTCTGCGTCGATTTTCGCGACATCAACAAAGCTTGCCCAAGGACGAGTTCCCACTACCCCACATCGACACGCTGGTCGATGCCGCATTGGGCCACCAGATGTTCTCTTTTATGGACGGATTTAGCGGCTACAATCAAATAAAAATGGCGCCTGAGGATGAAGAAAAGACGGCATTTCGAACCCCCCTCGGTAATTTTTACTATCTTGTTATGCCTTTTGGGCTAAAGAACGCAGGTGCAACCTACCAGCGCGCAATGACGGCCATCTTCCATGATCTGATTCATCACATCATTGAAGTCTACGTCGACGACTTGGTCATACAATCCAAACAGCAGCGCGATCACTTAGCTGATCTAGAGGCAGTATTCAAGCGCTGTAGGACGTTTCAGCTCAAAATGAACCCCTTAAAGTGTGTTTTTGGCGTAACAGCAGGGAAGTTTCTCGGGTTCCTCGTTCATCGACATGGGATCGACGCCGATGGGGTGAAAATTCAAGCCATTCGAGATATGCCCTCACCGCACTCTCAAAAATCCCTAAAACGTTTCTTGGGAAAAGTTTCGTATTTGCGCAGGTTCATACCTACGCTCGCCGAGATCACAGCACCATTTGGCAATCTGCTCAAAGGCGCGGCCCCATTCCAGTGGACGGTCATTCATCAAGAAGCGCTTGAGAAAATCAAGGCTTTTTTGGCGTCGCCACAAACAATGGTCGCGCCACAAGCGGGGAAGCCGTTGCTATTATATCTAACATCTACCCTGAGATCCATCGGGGCCCTATTGGTGCAAGAAGTAGATGGGCTGGAGTGCCTAGTCTATTACATCAGTAGGAAAGTTCACGGCGCAGAAGAAAGATATTCGCCAATAGAGCGCCATTGCTTAGCCCTCGTCTTCACAGCACAGAAACTACGACACTATTTCCTATCCTTTCCTATACAGATCATCACCAAGTGCGACCCCGTCCGGTACCTGCTATCCCGACCAGCCTTGACGGGACGGGTCGCGCGGTGGTTATTAGCCCTGGCAGAATTCGACATCACATGTGTTACCCCACGCGCAGTCAAGAGTCAAGCATTGGCCGATCTGCTGGCCCAATTTCCCAGTGGACAATGCGAGCCCATTGAAGAATCCTTGCCGGGCGATGATTTCGAAGCTTTAGCGACCTGCGCTGATGATGCGCGCTGGTCCCTAAGCTTCGACGGGGCCACCGGTGGAGGCCTTGGTGGCGCCGGGATCGTACTCACAAGTGATGAGGGGGAAAAATTATACATGGCATACAAGTTGAATTTTCCGTGCTCAAACAATGAAGCAAAATACGAGGCCTTGATACTAGGGCTATTGGCTGCGAAAGAAAAGAAAATCACGCATTTGGAAATCGTGGGGGATTCAAAACTTGTGATTCTGCAAACAGAGGGGGTGTACGCGCTGAAGGAACCATCGCTCACACCTTACAGAACGACAGTTCAGCACTTAATGAAGCATTTTTCAGAGGTTAGCATTGTTCATAAACCAAGATCAGAAAATAGATTCCCAGATGCCCTCGCTACATTGGGGGCAAAAACGCAATTTAAAGAAGAGAACGCATGCATAGAAATTGTGAAAAGGTTTGAGCCATGCGTAATTGAAGGACAGAAAGGGGACAAGTTCCTCAAGGATTGGCGAAATGCAATTAAATCGCAGCTGGCGGGGGAAGGAGGCACCATGGTACTCACAGACCTATCTCAATTTCTTGTTCTGCGCGGAGACTTGTACTACCTCGCCCCCCAAGGGTGGCTTGCGCGATGTGTTGGCTTAGAAGAAGCCAACGAAATACTGGAGCAGGTCCATGAAGCTAGCTGCGGAGAAAATGAAGTAGCGCTATATAGTCGAGTTCAGAGGCGCGGCTACTACTGGCCAGACATGAAGAAAGATGCAGCAGCAGTAGCCAATGCTTGCGCGCGTTGCTCGCTCTATGCTGTTGAGCCGGAGCACTTCGCCACTTATATTGACGGACAAGAGAGGGATTGGAGGCAACCTTACATGGATTTCGGACAAGAGAGGGATTGGAGGCAACCTTACATGGATTTCTTAAGAGAAGGCTCTCTTCCCACAGAAAAGAGGGAAGCTGCGAGGATCAGCTGCGCGGCCCGAAGGTTCTTTCTCGAAAACAACCTACTTTTCAGAAGGACAATTGATGGGTTGCCCCTGAAGTGTTTGTCAATGGAAGAAGCAGAGAAAGTATTGCAGAAGATGCATGAAAGTGAACACCAAGGGTGGAGAAAATTACATGAGCAGATGATTCACTTGGGCTATTATTGGCCCACCATGGAGAAAGACGCGCAGCACCATGTTCTGAAATGTCAAGCTTGCCAAAAATTTGGAAACTTGATCCACGCCCCGTCTACTGAGCTCCATGCCATTCGCGCACCATACCCGTTTCATACATGGGCCATGGATTTAGTGGGACCAATTACGCCTGCCTCGCGTACCCACAAGTGGATCTTGGCTGCGATCGAAATCTGTTCTAAATGGGTGGAGGCTATACCCCTGGGAAAAGCAACAGGAGCGGCAGTGTCACGATTCATCAAGGAAAATATTGTCTGCAGGTTTGGAATTCCTAAGGTCATCTTGTCAGATAATGGCACTCCTTTTGTCAATAAAAATGTGAGAGGATTACTGGAGGAATACTCTGTGACGCATCACACATCTAGCGTGTACTACCCATAGGGTAACGGGCAAGCGGAGGCGACAAACAAGACTTTGACAAGAATTCTCAGTAAGTTGCTGGATGAGCGCGGAGGGACATGGGCCGATCACTTACCCATTGCCCTTTGGGCATACAGAACGTCAAAGAGAAAGGCTACTCGCGCGAGCCCCTTTAACTTGGTTTACGGCGCGGAGACAGTCCTCCCTGCGGAGCTTAGCATCCCTTCCGCGCGAATGGCTCTCGCTATGGAAAACACTGACGAAGCAAGGAAAGCGGAGCTTGAGGCATTGGAAGAAAGAAGGGACAGGGCTGCGCAGGAGCAGGAAAAGTATTGGGAGTCAGTGGCTAGGTACTACAACAAGAAAGTAGTCGCGCGCACCTTCGCGGCAGGTGACCTGGTTTGGAAGTCAACTATGGCAGTTATGAGAAACTTGGAAACACCAAAATTCATTCCTAGATGGGAAGGGCCTTATGAAGTTATCACAGCTTCCAACAGCGGGTATTACCATTTAGCGGGCGTCAGTGATGGGTACAAAACCGGAGCAGTTAACTCCAAGTATATCAAAAGATTTTATCCCTAAAAGGCCGCAAGATTCAGTCGCTTTGTTGGTCATTTGTGCCAATCCTTTTGCTTTTGAGATCGTTTCTTTTAAGATCAGTTATGAAAAGTTGGTTATTTTTATGCGCACTGCGCTAGATGTTATTCCTTTCTAAGGAAGTAGAAGAGAATTTCTTTTAATGTCTTATATTACGAACGAGATCTATTGTTCGAATTTCGCATTAAATGAGTAGAATTTGTCTTTTGTTGTATTAAGCACGAGAAATATTAAAGAATTACAAAAATGACTTAATCGCGAAAGATGAAGTATTCCAATGGGACTTAGAAGTTGCAAATAAAATGACAAAGTAAACAAAAGAGCCATAAATGAAAAAAAGAAAAAAAGAAAAAAAACAATGACAAACAGGAGAAGAATACAAGAAACGGCTATGGGGGCAGTAATCCTCCAAAAACAGAGTCGTCTGAATTGAATTCATGAGGCGCTCCAGCAGCCAACTCCAAGTCATCCAATTGAGCCTCGGCAAGCTCTCCCTCGATGTCGGCCATCTGTTTCCTTGTGGATTCCAGCCTGTCTGTCAGCACTCGGATCCTCTCTTGAACCTCTCATCTCCTCGCAACAGCCAGCACTTCAGCTCCTCGTTGGGTCATCCAGCTAAAGTCAAAACCCACCTGTGCAAGATCAAGGCTTAGGGCCTGAAGCTCTTGTTGCATAGCCGGAGTGAAAGTGCGGACAACAGTCTGATTCCAGTCGTGGACAGCATCATGGAGCAGTACAAGGAAAGACCCAGCAGCCATCAAAGAGCGACACCTGAAGTTTGCAAATGTTTCAGGATGGACCAGCGAAATGGAGTTCACAAGGGAAAAGTATACCTCATCCACATGACCCACGGGGAAATGATGGATCACCTCACGAGGAGTCGGAACCGTCTCCTCTTCAATGGTTTGCTTCCCGACGTTTCGTGCCGCGATATCCATGTCCTCAGGCCGCCCCTCTGTGCCCGTTTGAATCACAGGAGGGGCATCATCTCGCATATCCTCTATGTGAGTCTCTTCCTCCTGGATCTGCCCAGAGTGTGCCCCAGTGCTGATTTCTCCATGCCCCGATTCCTCTGCCATGGCACCCCCAGCCGAGTCACGACCAAAATCACCCAGGGCCTCACTGCCTCGCCCGTTTAATAAGTCATCACCTGGCAAGAACCCTGTCACCCTTATCATGTATGACAGCTCTGACTCTGTGAATTCTACGCCTGGATGCTCACCTTGTTCTAGATGGGCCTGTGACGATTGGGCCGGTGGCGGCTGGGCCGAAATAGGAACTGGTGGTTCAGACACCGGTTCGGAGGTACCGATAATTGAGTGACGAATGAACGAGGTGGCACGAGCCGAAGGGCTGGTGGCATCTGCGATCAAATCAGGATTTGAGGAATGGCTCGCGGCTTGGAGAGTCGAAGCATTGGATTGACCCTCAGAGACTACTACGTCAGGCACGCGCGCAGGGGCGCTGACCTGCGCTGAAGGACGAGTGCGCGATGAGTCCGTTTGACCCCCTGGTGTGATAGGATCTGTCCGAGGGTTTCCCGTCATAGACACTTCAGCTCCATTATGATCGCGAGGTTGCCTGGCCAAGTCCGCGAGATCATCCTCCTCTTCATCTCTGAGGCGCTCGGTGGTGGTCCTCATATCCACGTCAACTCCCCCCACTGACTCATGAGTATCTGCGCTAGGAGTCTCTTCGCGCTCCTCTGAGGGCGCAGGTTGAGAAGGAGATCGATCTGGATCATCAGACGGAGTAGAGTGAGTATAAGGAGAGTCCGCGCAACTTGGAGATGAAGAAGAGACTTTGCTTGGCCCCCCGTGAAGGTCCTCAAAAGTGGGAGAAAATTCGAGCATACCTCCTACAACGACATATGATTGCTCTGCAAGGGTAGCGTGCACGCGAGGTTGAGAGGGAGGTTGAATTATGTCTGTCACTTCGCCTACGCGCTCTGTAGCTGGAGAATCCTCAACCTCTATCACCTCCACTGACTGTTGCGTCGGAAAAGATGCCGGCCGCGTGGCTGGCGCGCCCCTTCTGGATCTCCGAAGCCCAACGGCAAGGGTCTCCTTGTAAGAGTCTCCTTCCTCCTCGGACTCATTAACACCAACCGTTCAAGGAAGGAAGAAAACGAGAGACCCAAAAAGCAAGCAGTGTTAAGATAGTGTTAGATGGGAGCAAAAACAAGAACCAGGTGCACGTAAGAAGCTTGGACAAAAGAGGATTTACCTGCGACGCGCCGAGGTGCGCGGGCTGGAGGCGAGATAACGGGTGGTTCCACGGGTGCTATAGTCACCCCTTGCTCTGATTCACGAGCCCGACGCTCCTACTCGCGAGTTCATCGTTCCTACTCGCTCAAAATATCCCCGGCCTGAAAGCACAGATTGGAAGCAAAAGAAGGTTATGATACTAAAAGTTTGAAATGCATAAAATCGTCAGCGCTTAAAGATCTTATTAAACATACCATACGAATACGTTTCCGTGGACGCGTCATTTCAATGAGCGGGTCTTCCTCCTCCGTTGCTCGTCGCGTTGCTCGCCCCCTTCGCGTGCGACCAGCCTCTTGCGCGTGGGTGGATGATGGCCCAGCGGCTGTTGCAGCACTAAGGCCCATGGGTACGCGAGATATAGGGTCCGCGACAGTCACAGCCCATTGGCTGTGAGCGCCCCGCCAATCATGACCCCGAGCCCTGGGAGAACGCAGCGCCATATCTTGTGTTTGGATGACAGATGGTTGGAGCTCTGGTGCGCCTCCTTGGACAAACTGGACGAAGGAATCCAAATTCCTCCTCCAAGATAAGTGAAAGCCAGTAGTAAAGGCACCGGCACGATCATAGGCAGGAAGAATGGTGTTTTCATGGCCCACTACCAGGCTTCCCAGGTTGGCATGAAGGAAGCGGCCTTGGCACTCAATGAAGTTTTGGAACATAGGGGCTGCGCTAGTGGTCGCTTGATCGTGGCCAAACTGTCTGGCGATCCTGTCTGCGCTGTAAACAGTCGACCGCGAGCCCTCTGCTGAAAGGACCGGAAGCCAACCCGGGAGAGAGGTGCAATAAGAATTGATCACTGCTCGCGCTAGATCACCCGCGAGTCCCGATGTAGATAGCACCATTCGCATGGGCAAAAAGAAGTCGTCATTATTGGTCATCCCCTCGAGCTGGATTGTATAAGGGCGTGGAAGGAAGTGCGCACTGCGATCACAGTAGCTGCTGAGGAGAGCGCGCGAAGAGGCCCCAGACCAGCGTTCGATCCAAAAGCGTCGTCTGCCCTGTGCTGGAACCGTTGATGGTGATGGCGCGATGGCAGGACAGTGCTCGAAGAAAAATGCAAGAAGGAAACTGGAGTGAATCATGGAAATTATGTCATAACGGCCCAGTGACCGCTCCATGTCTGTGTGCACCCGATCGAAGTGATTGAACAGACAGCCAAGGAAGAAGGGGCCTAGTGCCACGGCCTCACCTTGCGCGAGGCATGCCGCGAGAGGAAAGACAAATGGGCTGACACTCTCCGAAAGAAAGTCTGGTAGTATAAAATTGGAGAGAAAATCTACCAGGACGCCTGCCAAGTATAAAGGCTGGCGATAATGCATCCCAGCGACGTACTCTGGGGAAGAACCAGCAGGAACAGATTTTGGAGGTTGAAAGTCCTTGAAGAATAGGCGAAGCCAATTTCTCCAAGAGGCCTTGCGCGGATTGGGTGGAGGCCTTCGCGTCCCATCCGGTTTGAATCTAGAACCGGCTTTCTTCGCCTCGATGAAAGCAGCGCGCAAGGCTTGAACGACGGCGGCCTCGTCCGGGGACAAATTGTCAAGATCCAAGAGTCTCCGACCGCGCGGATGCAGGCGCATGAGCGTGAAGGCATCCTCCAAAGAGGGTCCAGACTCCCCCCATGCCCATACAAAGGTATGGGTGTCCACACTCCAGCGAGAAACAACCATCTCCAAGTTCTCATTACTGCGATCATTGCGCGAAAGAGCCAAGTCGCGAGAGATAATAACGGCTTCTAGAATAAGTGACCTTTGCAGAATGTCGCGATACACAGGGGTCGCGAGAACATCATCCACCCACGCAGGCCAGTCGGTGGGAGGACTGCATCCTACGTTGAAACGGGTCTCCGAATGAGGAAAGTCTCCTCACTCCACTCGAAGTCTGAGAACAGAAGAAGGAGGCACTAGATCAGCACTCTCGATGGACGTCTCCGGCGCGATGAGAAGAAGGTTGCTCGAAACGCCGCCGGTGGGTTGATACTCGCCCACGGCAATCCAGAAGGGATCATTGACAAATCTGAGATAAGGAGCACGACGCCATTGATCCGTCGGAGGAATGGAATCTCCGTCCATGGCGTGGCCGCCGCTGTTGCCAGTGTCGTCGCGCACCATAGAATGAACAAGAAGCACTGTCACTAACGGCAGAGAGGATGGCGTTGATCGGAAAAATGACGATGACAAAGGATGACTTGATCGTAGTGAACGGAAAAGAGAAGAGAGAGAAGAAGCAGAAAACTTGGGGAGAGAGTGAAAAGTGAAAATGGTAAAGAGGCTGTGGTTTATATAGGAGGTGAGTGCCCCTCCATAAAAGCTGCCACCCCAACAGTAACTCCAGTACACGAAAAGCCATAGAAATACGCAGCTGTTCAAGTAACCGATGCACAGTTAATAATGAGGAGACATGATGTATCTATGACGTCATGGCCTTTTGCAAACCGTCACCAGGCACGACGCATCGCATTACTTCATTTCTCTCTCTCTGCCGTGAAGCCTATAGGCGGAGAGGAACGGTTAAAATGCTTGGTTCAGCCGTAAGCGAAGGGAGGACCGCACGTGCACGATGATGATTACGTCGCGCGCGCGCGGGGGGGCAATTGTAGGTTTGGTCAAAATAGTAGGTCGTTGACTAAAGAGGAAAGTTTGACCAACCACTTACAACCTGACACGTGGAGGTGACGAGATAAGAGGGGCATGTTATCCTGTGATAAGACCCTTAGCGCATGGTGGCGCGAAGACTGTCGCGCACCATAACATAGCGCGCGAAGGAATTCAGGAAAACCGAGAGATTGACAAAATTAAGAAAACGAAAGATAGAGTGGTCGCATAAAGAGGATCAGTCTGCGTAGGCCCCAAGAAGCCAAAGAGTGCGAAGAGGACTGAGATGTTTAAGTGCTAATTACGGATCAGTAGAGCGCACCCCCCGGTCAAAAGGCAGGACCAAAAGGGCTTACCAACAATGCGATCGTCGCGGGTCGCGACCCTGCTCTAGCGGGAATTGGGGTAAATCTAGTGGTTTGTTGGCTAAAGGAAAGGGGGTCCGTTGCGGGGTGGCGCGCGGTAGCCCGCGCACTGTCGCACGCATGATGACGTCATCCTTGCGACCTCGGGAATAGACGGGACACGTGTCGAGATCAGATTAGACCACCCTGAGAACCAGCTTGGGACCAGGAGCCTATAAATAAGGGACCGACATTCCTTTTTTAGGCACGTACGGACAGAAACAGAGGACCAGAAGGTAAAAGAGGGAGAACATTCTTCTTATACCATTACTGTCCAATCTGTTCGGGTAATCCACAAGCGACACGCTGCCTTTGTCCTTTCTGTTCCCGCGCCCCTTTTTCTTCACCTCACTAGATTATCCCTCTCACCCCCTCTTCTTTTAACCACAGACCAATCATGCCTCTCCAGCTCACGTAAGATTCCCACGTCAGTTATCTAGCGCAAAAACACGAACTTACACTATTATTCACAAAATAGAGGTAGGCTTAGAGAGAGCAAATAAGACCACAAAAGAGTCCACACTCATTTTGTGTTCTAAATGTGCAGGGAATACAATAGAAGATCGTAAGATACGGTCGAACAGTATTCGTGGTTTATAGCAAAGCGTGCTATAGCAAGTTCAACCAGCGTTCGTGTCACAGAGAATTGAGGTAGAACCCTAATTCCGTTTTATAGGGATTTACAATTTTTGTTGTCTAATCTGTATGCATCATTACTGGGTCTTAGGGATTCGGTTTTCCAACAGTGGTATCAAAGCAGGCTGTAATCACGCGTATGGATTAAACAGGTCATGTTGTCCGTCGGTTATAGCGGGTAGAGCGTAGAACTGTGCTAACTCTGTTTTGCAGCATTCTTATCCAGCTATTATGGTCACATGATTTTTGTTGATTTTATGTGATTGGATCCCACGATAATTTTTTCATGGTTATTATTATTTATTGGCTACCACAATTATTTTTCGTGATTGTAATAATTAACGTAGCATGTGTTATTTATTGTGTGCCACGATTATTTTTCGTGGTTGTAATAATTAACATAGCATGTGAACTCCAATGGAGGCATAAGATCAATATTTGTATGTTTCTTCGATTATAATAGCATTCGACGGTTATCTAGAGGTCGAAGATGGAAGATACAAAAGATACAAGTTGTTTGACTTGCAACGGAATTTTTTTAGATTCGTAGGGTCTGATTGCAGGGCTATTTTGACCCAGTAAACGTTGGAATTAGAAAATCTATTCTTCACAAAAGTTCTAGATAATTGAATTTCGAATCCAACCCAATTTGAATTACTTCAATTGGAGGTCGGATGAGGAAGATATGGCCAAAAAACTAAATACTGTACAGTTTACGCGGGAATATGTCAAATCCGAATTTTCTTGCCTAAGCACAATTGGATTTTGGTTTCCTTGATTGATTCAAAGTATCTTAGTCTTCCACACAAATATAACTGAAGGATTTCAAGTTTGGAAGGATTGTTTAAGGATTTCAAGTTTGGAAGGACTCCTTATTACTTAAGGATTTCAAGTTTGGAAGAATTCCTTGTTGATCAAGGATTGCATCATTGACCATAATAGCTGGATTCTTTATCTTGTGTTTTCTTATTATTTGAGTTTCCATATTGTTTGCATATGTGATAGTTTACCATATTGGGACAACATGGTGATAATTGGCTTTGACCTAGATCGTGGTTTTGCAAACTCGAAAATTTTGATAACCCTCACAAATTATTTTTTAAATAACTAAGTAGGAGAGGGAGTTTATTTTTATAATCACATGGTCTCCATTACTAGTATGTAGATGATGTAATTAATTTTGTGTGATGGTTTTAGAACCTTCCCCCCATCGGGCAAAATTAATTATGGCATCATCGATACAAACTTCCTTAAAGGATAGGTGTATGATAATTGTTGTGTGAATTACTTCTCCATCTGAGGTAATTCATAACGGAAGAATGGGTCATGGGGCTAGGTAATGGTATACACTTAGGTGTAAACAATAATATCCTCACCATCTGAGTCACTATTATTATTTATAGAACCGAACGAATATTGGCTATTTAATTTTGCTTGGCATGGTCTAGTATCTAGATAGTAAAATTAAAAGGTTGTGTCTATCTATACGAATGATGAAGAGTAGACGACCTTCCCATCGAGGCATGCTCTTCACGGTGTGTAGGGTTGCCAATGTTTTTCTTTTAACATGTGGTTGAGGGAACCAATATTAAAATGAAATTCAAGTTTTTATTGCACTTCATAATTGTTGTTATATGATTCTCAGATTCAAAATTGGGTTTTTTCAATCCACTTGTCATTATTCTCAAAGAAAATAAATGTACTGGATCAAATTATATTGACTGAAAAAGGAACTTGCATATTGTGTTAACTGCTGAAGGGCACAATTTTGTACTGTCTGAGGTGTGCTCTCCTAGACCTAATGAGAATGCCACAGAATAGGAAGTAAAATTTTATAAAAATTGGTGAGTATCACCCATGTTGAAGGGACCCCGATTAGAGATCATGTTCTGAAGATAATAGCTCTTCTTAATGAACTAGAAATCCTTGGAGCTGAAATTGATGGGGAAACCCAGATCGATTTCATTATTAACTCACTGCAGTCTGAGAGTTTTAAGTAATTTCGCCTGAACTATTATATAAACAAAATGCATTTATCTATGGCGAAACTTCTTAAGGAACTCCAAGCAGCTGAGGGTCTTTTGGTTGTAAAGAAACCACCATCAGTGTTAGTGGCAGAGAAGGTTTTTACTTCTAAGCTGAAAGGCAAGAAGAAGCAGAACAAGTCTCAGAAAAAAGGTTGTGGAGACAGTTTATGCACCTCAAGGTAAAGTGAAAAAGCCTGCGGGTAGGTGTTTTCACTACAAGCAGCAAGAACACTAGAAGAAGGAATGTCTATTCTATCTCAATAAAGTGAATAATCAAGATAGATCTTTTTGCTAGTTGTTGAATCATGTTTAGTGGTGTTATCTGCCATGGTATGTAGATACAGGAACCACTAATCATATTTGCAATTTATTGTATGGATTCCAGAAAACCAGAAGACTCAGTGAGTGGAGAGATGTATCTACACTTAGGTAATGTTACGAGAGTGACAGCAATTGTAGTAGGAAATGTTATTTTAAATTTTAGTAATACTAGGAGTTTAATTTTAATAAATTGTCTTTATGTTCTCACACTTAGAAGAAACTTGGTTTCAGTTTCTAAGTTGATTAAAGACAGATATTTGGTTTATTTTAGTTACTTTGTAGTTATTAAGTTAAATAAACGTTTTATCTATTCTGGTTCATTGGTGGATAATCTCTACTTTATTAATCCTATATTTCCTACAGTGTAACTGCATGAATTGAATAACACTAATAATATGTCATGTAAAAGAAATGAGCCTTCTAAATTGAACCAAACGTATCTTTGGCACTTATGCCTTGGTCATATCAATCTGAATAGAATTTTAGACTGGTCAGGGATGGACCTTTAGGTTCATCGGAAGTTTAGGAATTTCTAGTCTGTGAATCCTATTTAGAAGGTAAGATGACCAAAAGACATTTTTATCAGCAAAAGGATATAGAGCCAAAGAGCCGTTGGAATTGGTTCATTCTGATTTGTGTGGGCCTATAAATGTCCAAGTTAGAGGTGATTTTGAGTACTTTGCCACTTTTATTGACGATTACTCAAGGTATGGATACATTTATTTGATGCGCCGTAAGTCCGACTACTTTCAAAAATTCAGGGAGTATAGGGCGGAAACGAAGAAGCGTCTGGATAAATGTCTCAAGCCACTGCGATCTGATCGTGGTGGCGAATACCTCTTGGGAGAGTTTAAAGACTACATGTCAGCTAAAGGGATTACATCCCAGTTGTCAGCTACAAGTATGCCACAATAAAATGGTGTAGTAGAGAGAAGGAATAGGACTCTTATGGATTTGGTCAGATCATTGATGAGTTATTCAGATTTAGCAATTTCGTTTTGGGAACATGCGCTAGAAACAGCAGCATACATTCTTAATTTGGTATCATCTAAGTTAGTACCATCTACACCCATAGAACTGTGGACTGGGTGCAAATCTAATCTGCAGCATGTTCGGGTTTGGGATAGTACAGCATAAGTGCTGAATGAGAACACAGACAAATTGGAATCAAGGATAGAAGTTTGTTTGTTTGTGGGGTACCCTAAAGGAACGAAAGGTGGACTGTTTTATAATCCTACGGATAAGAAGGTCATTGTTAGCCCTAATACCCGATTCTTAGAAGAGGACTATGTAATAGAATACAAGCCTAGAAGCAAGATTGTTCTAAAGGAATTGAGAGGAGAAGGACTGATAAAGATTTCTTCAACACCAATGGTACAAGTGGTTACACTGCAAGAAAGAGTTGTTGACACATCAATATCTCATCATAATGGGAGGGTTGTTGTCCCACCCAATCGGTATACGTTCTTGGGAGAATCTTATGATATGATCCCTAAAGAATAACATGTTGAACCCTGCAACTACAATGAGGAACTATAAGATAAAGATGTAGATTTTTACAAAAGGCTGTGAAATCTGCATTCCTTAATGAAAATTTGGATGAACGCATCCACATAATGGAATCAGATGGATTCATAGCAAAGGGTCAAGGGCATATGTTATGCAAGCTTGAAGAGTCTATTTATGGACTCAAGCAAGCATTTAGATCTTGAAGAATCTATTTTGATCAAGCAATCAAGTTTTTTTTGATTTTGATTAATGTCCAGATGAGTCATGTGTGTACAAGAAGCGCAACGGAAAAGTAGTGATATTCCTGGTACTATATGTAAATGATATTCTGCTAATCAGAAACGATGTGAGAATGTTGTCTTCGGTAAAGGTGTGACTATCTAGCCAGTTTGATATGAAAGACTTGAGAAAAGTCGGTCACATCCTTGGGATTAAGCTTATGTGAGATCGCAAGTATAGGATGTTGGGCTTATCATAAGCTACTTATATCGATGAAATCCTTACTCGTTTTAGCATGCAGGATTCCAAGAAAGGGTTCCTCTCTTTTTAGACATGGAATCAACCTATCCAAGGATCAGTGTCGTAAGACACCTGAAGAGATGGAGAAGATGAAGGCAGTTCCTTATGCCTTGGCAATAGGAAGCCTTATGTATGCTATGATGTGTACTAGACCTAAAATTTGCTTTGCCGTTGGCATAGTTAGTAGATTTCAGTCTAATCTAGGGCAAGAGCATTAAACTGCAGTGAAACATATACTCAAGTGTCTGAAAAGAACTAGAGATCATATGTTGATGTTCCAGTTAGATAGTTTGGTACCTCATGGGTATATAGACTCAGACTTTATGTCAGATAGAGATTTCAGAAAGTCTACATCGGGATATGTGTTTACCTTAGGAGGTGGAGCCATAAGTTGGAGGAGTAGCAAACAATCGTGCATTGATTGATTCCACCATGAAGACCGAGGATGTGGTAGCTTTTTAAGCAATCAAAGAGGCCGTTTGGCTTAGAAACTTCTTGATGGATCTAGAAGTGAATCTTTTAGTGCAATTAGCTATTACATCTATTGTGACAATAGTGGTGGAATTGCTAATTCTAAGGAGCCATTGACTAATAAGAAGGAAAACACGTCGAGCGTAAGTATCACATGATTCGAGAGATCGTTCAACGAGGTGATGTAGCTATATCCAAGATCGCATCGGTAAACAACCTAGCAGATCTTTTTACGAACAGCTTACAAACTAAGACTTTTGATAGTCATGTTAAGGGAATGGGAGTGAAATGCGTGGCAGTATGACTTTGAGTCTTGGTGGGAGTTTGTTAGTAGGTTATGTAAAAGTTATGATTTTATATGATGGATTAATATTGTTATGTATTAATCAGTTTTATCCCTTTTTGATGAGAATCTTTTATGGGTAATGTTTGCATAATATTATTGTATGTTGCGCATGTGTGTCTTTTATTTTACAAGTAGATGATCCCGTGTGTAGAGTTCGGCTTAGCCACAGAAGATCGAATCATCAATTCTTGTGAAATATAAGATATGGTTCACAGTCTTAGATGGAATTGGACACACCATCGGTAGGACTGTAGTACAATGTTTAGTAGGTCTGTCTTGACTACAGGGAACGATTTAGTTCTAACTCATTGTGCTAGTACACTTTGTATATATTGAACGAGACCGCATTGAAGTAATTGTCTTTGTACTAACTTTATAAGACAATTGAAACCTCATGATTATTATGAATACTTATGCTCTTAATCCAAAGATAATTATTAGAGTTATATATTTAATGTTGTTGACTTTGATTCATTAAAGAGTGAGATTTTTATACGGTCAATAGTCTCGGTGAGTTGGGTAGCAACATTATGTATATGACAGCTATTAGGGATTGATGATACCCCTTGAGTAAGCTTATAAGTTTCGGTTATGTCAAACCCTGCAGGTGGATATTTGTATTCGACATATCGAATAAGTTAAACGGATAGTCTCAAGTTAAGATGTTGATTAAGTGGGAGATTGTTAGTAATTTGTTTTAATCAACGGGTATCTGTAATCTTAACATGGGGAGATTAATAAGTATTTAATATCATGGAGCTCGTAATATAATTGAGATAAGGACGGGAGTGCAATTATAATTTTGTAGTAGAGTGAATTATAATTAGTGAAATAAAAAATAGAATCCTGGTGGGATTAGTTCTTCTTATTTACACTGGGAGCACAGACTTGTTCCTCCTTAGGTCCCTATCATAGCCTTATATATACACGTTATGCTCTCTAGGTCAGTTTGACGTTTTTCTATTATTCACAAAATAGAGGCAAGCTTAGAGAGAGCAAATAAGACCACGAAAGAGTCCACACTCAATTCGTGTTCTAGACGTGCAGGGAATACGATAAAAGATCGTAAGGTATGGTCAAGCAGTATTCGTGGTTTATAGCAAGGCGTACTCTAACAAGTTCAACCAGCGTTCGTGTCACAGGGAATTGAGATAGAACCCTAATTCCGCTTTATAGGGATTTACAATTTTTGTTGTCTAATATGTACGCGTCATTACTGGATCTTGGAGATTCAATTTTCCAACAAATATATCAAAGGGGTTTTGGATTGCATGGAAGTTATTAACCTAAGGGAAAAGATGTGTTGTCTAAATATGAGGAAAAAGAGGAGGAAAGGTGAGATTTGGTGTACTCACACATCGCCGCCGAAAATATATAAAAGGTGGGGAAGAGTTTGATCCGGTGCAACACATGCACACACTAAGAAAAATCACTCGTTGAGGACGCGCGCACACAATCGAAATTTGATGTGACGACAAAAATAATTTTTTGAGCAAAAATAATTTTTTGAGCAAAAATAATATTTTTGTTTTGAAAATTATTATTATTTATTTTAAAAAAATACCGGGTCTTTACACATCCTCTGAAAGGCCATGGTTTTATTACATATTGTAAACCTGTGACTGGTAAATGCTTAAGTGGCCCAATCATTTGACAAGCTTGACATCCATTTGTATAATCTATGCAGTCTTTAAGGATAGTAGGCCAATAATAACCATATCTCGATTGTTATTAGCCATCTCATTTTTATGTCAGCTTGATATGCTCCACAAATTCCTTCATGGACCTCAGTTATTACTTTGAATGCATTCACCTTGTTTAAACATTTTAAAAGAAGACCGTCCATTCCTCTTTTAAGCAACTCATTATTGTACATAATGTAGTTTATTGACTTTAGCCTTGTTGCTTTATCAGTAGTGGCATCAGGTTTGGTTAAGTATAAAATTAATGCTTGTCTCCAATCTACATTCTGAATTGGAGGAGCATCAATCTCTAATACTTCAAATCACTCAACCTGTTGCTCAACATAGGTAAAGACTTTCTCAAAGTTAATTGACAAAATTAATTCTCATTTTCTGATAAAACTTTATAACCAAATGCCCTCTGAGCTATCTTATCAGCTTCCTCATTAAAGAATCTAGGAATGTATATCAGGGTAATCACAAAAAACTGAGATATCAATTTCTTGGCATGCTGGTAATATATCAATAAATATGGACTAGTACATCAAAATTGTCCATTCAACTGGTTAATTACTAACTAAGAATCCCCAGAGATTTCAGCAACGTCACTATTAGTTTAAGCAGAATTTTCAGACCTATGATTAAGGCTTCATAGTCTGCTTGATTGTTAGAACATTGTCCTTCATTAAGTTGAAATCCATACTTGGTTTTCAAACCTTGAGGGGACTCTAATACTATCCCTACCCCAGCCATTTGAATTGTTTTAGATCCATTGAACCATAGTTTCCATGGTTTGATTTCAACTATAGCAGCTTCGAATGGTTCTATCCCTTTGATCTCATTAGGATGATCAGCCAAAAAATTGGCCAGTGCTTGTCCTTTTACTAACTTTTGAGGAACATATTCAAGACAAAACTCAATTACAAACACAATCCATTTTCCAATCTTCCAACTAAGCACAGGCTTTGAAAGCATATACTTAATTACATCAGTTTGAGAAATAACATAGGTTACTCTATGCAACATATAGTGCCTGAGTTTCTTAGAAGCATAAAATAAAGCAAACATAGTGTCTCTACTGTAGCATACTTGCATTCAAAGGAGTTTAGAAACCTACTAAGATAATAAATTGCTCTCTCCTTGCCATCTTCATTGTCTTGAGCTAACTGTACTCCTATTGAGTCTTGAGTTGCTGCTAGGTACAACTTTACTGGCTTCCCTTTGATACGGGGCATCAACACGGGTGGACTGATTAAGTACTCCTTAATGGCTTCGAAAGCATCATCATGCTCTTTAGACCACTTGAACTCTCCCTCCTTTAGCTTCAACAAAGAAGAGAAAATTCTACTCTTTCCTACAATATTAGATATAAATCTTCAAAGGAAATTCAATTGACCAAGAAACCTTTGTAACTCCTTCTTGTTGGAAGGTGGCTTGGCTTCAATAATAGCCTCTGCTTTGTTCTTGTCAACTTGTATTTTTTTTGGAACCAAGCAATTTTTATAAAGGGGACAGAAGCCCAACAAACAAGCAGAGGGGAAAACCGGCAAATAGAATACAAATAAGCCTAGGCTACAAAGCTAGGCAAAAGAAAACCAAGAGGACCTCCCTAGAGGCACCCAAAAGAACTAAAACTACAAAAAAAATAGAATCTGGGATCTCCCAGTACATGCAAGTATAGAGGTTATCCACTGTCCTGGGAACATTCCGCCAAGAACTAGCACAAGACTTGACTTCTTCCAAAATTTGGTGCATCACTACCTCAGGATTATGCCCAAACTGTTGAAATATACATCCATTCCTCTCCCGCCAAATGCAGTAAATAGCTGTAGCTAGGCAAAGCTTGAACAAAGAAGCCCATATAGATTTATTTTTGCAAGAATAAGAACCCCAAGAAACCTCAGAAGCAAGAGACCAATCATGAGTGAAAGAGCTCAACTTAGCTCTGATCCCTAACCAAACTCGTGAGGAGAAATGGCAAGAAAAGAACAAGTGAGCATGTGATTCAACACTCCCCAAACATAAGACACAACTACTATCATGGACAATTCCCCACTCCATTAACATGTCTCGAGTATTCAACTTCCCCAGAATAGTCACCCATTGAATAAAAGACCACCTCGGAACATGCCTCTTGTGCCAAACCAAATGATACCATCCAACCTTAGAACCAGAAGATCTAAGAGCCTCCCAAGCAGACTTTGCAGAAAAACACCCTAATGGAGACAAAGTCCAAATTACAGAATCCTCATTTGCAGGATGAGGTAAAAGAGTAGGGTCAGTATTAGCAATGATATCTCTAACAATTGCAGATCTGCTTCTATGCCATCTCCAACTTCCATTATGAATATAGAACACACCTTAGCATGAAGAGATCTACCAAGATTAGTAGTCACACCATCACCATATTTGAGCAATAGAGGGCCAAGATTGTGCCAATTATCCAACCACAAAAAAGTATTCTCTCCATTCCCAATTTGAGCTTTGATATATTGATGACCCACTCTCCTCAGACCAAAAAGCTTTCTCATTGTCCAAGAAGAGTCACCAGGCAAGTTCATAGACCAAATACAGTTGTGTTTGATAACATACATATGAACCCATTTAACCCAAAGGATGTCTTCCTTCTTGCAAAGAGCCCGTAAGTGCCTCAACATAGAAGCCTTATTCCAATCTTTTAACTTTTTAAAACCTAAACCACCTTCTTTCTTAGGTGTACACACTGTACTCCAAGCCACTTTGGCTCCAAAGGTTTTCAGTTGAACTCCTTGCCAAAGAAAAGCACTAAGCATGCTCTCAATCTCCTTCATAAGCTTGTAAGGAAGAATAAAAATTGAAGACCAATACACTTGAATACTAAAAAACTGAACTTATTAATTGGGCCTTTCCACCAAAAGAGAGAGACCTATTAGACCAAGATTGAATTCTAGCCAGCATCCTGGTTTTGAGCACTACACAATTAGAATATCTCAATTTAGTAGATATAAGAGGGACCCTAAGGTATTTGGCAGGAAGGGAAACTTCTGGAATTTCCAAAATAGATCTCAAAACCTGCTTCAACTCATCCCCAACTCCAGCAAAGAAACATGCACTCTTATCAAAATTAGGTTGCAACCCAGAAAACAAATAGAACTCCCTTAGCACGCTATCTATAGTCTCAAAAGATGTTGTAGAGGCCCCACAAACAATAAACATATCATCAGCAAAGGCCAAATGGGAGAGTTTGATGGCAGCACATTTAGGATGATAAGTGAAGCCCCCCTTGAGCTATTCTAGAAAGCAGAATTGCAGAAAAAGCCTCCATGACTAACAAGAAAAGGTAAGGGGAAATAGGATCCCCTTGCCTCAATTCTCTCCTTCCTGGAAAAAAAGCCTTTTAACTCACCATTAAAAACCACAGAAAAATGAGGAGTGGAAACACAAGCCCTGACCCATTCAATGAATTGCACAGGGAAGTCCATATACCTCATTACCGAAAAAAGGAAATCCCAATCGACACTATCATAGGCTTTCATAATATCAAGCTTTATAGCACAATGAGGAGGCCCTTGATCCCTGTGGTAACCCCTAACAATCTCCTGCATTAACAGGATATTGTCCAGAATTGATCTGCCTTTGATAAAGGAAGATTGAGAAGGCCCTACGATACTGGGTAAAACTGCTTGAAGTCGGTTGGCAAGAACTTTGGTAATACTTTTATACACTGTATTACAGCATGCTATAGGTCTATAGTCCTTAATAGAATGAGGAGTAGAAACTTTAGGCACTAGAGTAACAGCAGTAGAGTTCCATCTCACAGGCATAAAACCAGATTCAAAAAAAAAGAGAATACCTGCCACAAAGTCCTCCTTGACAATGCTCCAATTATCTTGAAAGAAAGCAGAGTTAAACCCATCAGGCACAGGGGCCTTGTCACGGTGAATAGATTTAAGAGCACTCAAAATTTCCCCTTCAGAGATAGGCATTATCAAACCCTCCCTATACCCCAAAGGAACCTTTTTCTGAATAGCAGCAGAAAAAGTCTCAGAGGCATCTCGCTTATGGCTAAATGGAGACCCCAAAAGGTGCTTATAATACCCAAGAATTTCCGCCTCAATATCAGCAGGGTTATCCAATGTAACACCTTGAACACTCACCAAGCTAAGAATAGTGTTCCTCACTCTATGGGCATTCATTTTTTTATGAATTTTTTTTGTATTTTTATCCCCCAAAGCCAGCCAATTCACTCTAGACTTTTGCTTTTTGTAGGCCTCTTCAGCACTAGAAAGAGCATAAAATTGCTGAACCAAATCGTTCTCAAGGCCACATAAAGCTTGATCATGAGCAAATCTGAGGCACAAACTCTGAATTTTAGATAGATTGACCCGAGCAGCTTGAACTCTCCCACTGAGGTTACTATAGTGTTGTTTATGAAAGGCCTTAAGAACAGGCTTAAGGCCCCTAAGCTTCTGACTGAGCCTTTCCATCGGATTCCTTCCACAAGTAATGTTCCAAGAAGAGTGAAGGATATCTTGAAACCTACTATCATTCATCCAAAAATTCAAGAATCTAAAAGGACAAGCTTTAAACTTATTGTGAACAAAAGCACACTTTTGTAAATATCCAAGAAAACTTGAAAGGATATCTTAACTTCCTTTGTTATGGACTAAATATCCAAGAAATTTTCCAGCTTATACTCCAAAAGCACACTTTTCTGGATTTAATTTCAATTGATAGTGCTTCATCTGTCGAAACGTCTTTTCTAAATGTTTAAGGTGATCATCATTGGAGCTTGACTTCACAATTATATCATCTATGTAACATTCTAGAAAACTTCCAACTAAATCATGAAAAATGATATTCATAGCTCTCTGATAAGTGGCTCTAGCATTTTTTAACCCAAATGGTGTTTTGACCCATTCAAAAATTCCAATGTTACCAAGGCATGCAAAAGTTGTTTTATGCACATCCTCTTCTACTACATAGATTTGATTGTATCCTGGATGCCCATCCAAAATGGATAATATCTTGTGCCCAGCTGAACTGTCTATAAGCATATCCACTTAAGGCATAGGATACTCATCTTTGGGAATTGCAGTGTTAAGATTTCGAAAGTCAACACAAATTCTTGCTTTCATTATTTTTAGGCACTGGAACTACATCAAATAGCCATTTGACATACCTGGCTGTCATAATGAAGCCAGCATCCAAAAGCCTTTGCATTTCTTTCTTAACACTTGCAATAGTTTTTGGACTAATCTTTCTGGTTGGTTGTTTGATAGGTTTGAATTGTGGCTTGATAGGTAACCTATGCTCCACCAATCCTCTGTCTAATCTAGGTAATTCCTTATAACTCCAAGCAAAGCATTCTTTGTTGGCTTATCAGATGTCAATTGTTTGTCCTTCAAATAAGGCTTATCTAACAAAACATCTTCCCATATATTGTCCTCTTGAATCTTTTGTTCAATTCCCAGAGCAATATATCTTACTAAAGCCAATGAGTTGGCTTCTTCTTCAGCCTCTTCCTTGGACTTACATCCAAGCGGCATCATCTTTTAGGGTGTCTGATTCATAATCAACAACTTATTTCAATTTCAATTCTACCAATTCTCCCAATTCCAGCTCGTTGGTTGGGCAAGTGGTAGCCTGGAGTAGTTCACTCAAAGGAACCACATCTGACTTGTACATTTCTGCTTCAACAAAATTTGCAGTAGCACTAAATGGATGTGGATCAGCTTTGATTCCTTCAACACCCACTTCTTTGCCTTTCTTATATTTGACAATCACTAATTCTTGATGCATAGAAGAAGGAATACATCCATTAACATGGATACAATCCCTCCCTAATAAAGTATTATACTTAGCATATGTATCAACTACAAAGAAAGCAGTATCAGTTTCTATACCACTTACTGCCAATCTAATTGAGATTATTCCCTTTACATGTTGGCTTTCCCCCGTAAATCCTGCAATAGATGTGCTAGTTGGGATCAATTTCTCCATTCCTTTCCCTAACTTTTTTAGGGTTCGAAAGGGTAAAATATTTACTGCAATCCCATTATCCACCAGATTTCTATTAAGGGGAATTCCATCAAAACATGCTTTAATATATAAAGGCCTTAAATGTTGTCTCATGGCATTAGTAGGCAGCTTAAATGGATATGAAATATCAACATAATTTAGATCAACTACCAATGGGTAATCGATATTAGATGTAGAATCTAGCACAAAGCTAGAGCTTTCTTTCGAACTTACCTCCAAGCTCTTTTGATTCTGCTCAATGCCGTGTATCAAATCCTCATCCATTTCTATTTGGGCCACTTCTTTCAAGTCACAATCGTTGCAAATGATGTTAAGCTCATCATCACTGTGTGTGACTTCAAAAATGTCAAATTTTCCGATATTCAACCTTGTATCATCTTGTTTCGAATATGTTTCTCCATTTTTGAGGAAATTCATTGAACATTGATAAACCAAATTGATTTGGACTTCAGGTTGTCTCCCAAATTGAATCTTCGAAATCTCTTTGGTTGGTTTGACCATCTCTTCCTTCACTTCCTCCTTGGAATCAGCCTCTTGTGCTGAAAGTTCCATGGGAGAAGAGCTTCCTTCTAACCCTCCTTGTTCTACCAACATGGCTTCCAGTAAACCAAATTATTAACTGGCCAATGAGTTGGGAGAAGGAGGATCTAAATCCTCTTCAAGCATAGCAGAGGCCATTCCTTTCAAAGTTTCCTCCCTTCGAAACTGGATTCAAAATTCGTCTTCTGGGTCTTTTTGAGCTCTGTTAAACCTTGGATTAGGCTTTGCTCCTCTTCCTGATTCCTCTCTAGTTGATGACTCTCCTGACTGAAAAAGTGAGTACTTCCTTTAAAGCTTCCTTTTCTGAGTTCTTGAGAGCAAAGGAACCATTTGTGGTATCTTGGATTTGGGATCCCTTATTAATACCCATATCCCAAAAGCTGAATTTGGTGGTCTGTATGTCTTGGTCCCACTCTTAGTTGGGTCTTTGTATCCCTGAAATAAGTCAGGCTTAACTTGCTTCAAGAACCAGTTAAGGACTCCTTTTACCAAAATAAATTCCTCCTGATTAGCTTCTTCCTGTGGCCCTGATGTTTGGCCAATATTCGCCTTCTTTGGAGGATGTATTTCTCTCTTTGGGGTAGGTGGGACTAGACTAGTAGAAGCGTCCCTCTTCGAAGCCCGCTGAGGTTATTCTTTTCGTTCTTACCTCTTTAGGGAAAAAACTTACTCCCTTTCTATCCAAATCCTTGAAGACCAAATAATTGGCCTGCATCCAACATATAAGCACTCCAAAAATGAGGCTTCTAACATTAGCAAATGACTGTTACCTGAGAACTTCTATGGAGGAAAACCACTATTGGTCTGCCTATCATAATTTTGCCTTGTCCCCATATTTAGAGGTTGACCACCATATGGCTTACCCTTTCCATATTGAATGGCATTCATGTTCACTGGCACCTCCTTATCTTGCCAATATTTCCTGACAGTTCGAGCCAATGAAGTTGGCACATTAATATTGACTTCAACTTCTTCAATCTTTGGAAAAGGGGTTGCGTCCATTCCCATAGTTTTCTCTGGGAACTTGATCCTCCTTTTCCTGATTTGTTCCTGAATCTTGTCACGAAAAACATTGCATGATTTTGTTGAATGAGACCAAGAATCATGCCATTTACAATACATTTTCCCACTGCAGTGGGCAATTTTACATTTGGAGGCAACTTAATAATCTTCTTTTTTAATAAATAATCAAAATTTTCATCTGCCCTTGATACATCAAATGAATAAACTTTATTGATCTCCTTCTGTTTAAATTTCTGCCCTATGGACACATTCTTTCGAATTAAGGGCTCACATGCACAAGGATCATGCTCAATTATTTCTGCAGTATCGATTTCATAATTGGGATCTCAATAATAGGTTGAGTAAGAAGAATTATGTCTATCCATATCCTCTTCTAATAAAGGTTCATATCTGGTTACTTTATAGGTCATATCTACAAAGTCTTTAAACTCTATAGAATCAAACCTTTTTCAAAGTTCTCTCTTTAAACCATCTTGTGCTAATCTCACGAATTCTACCTCTGGAAGTTGGAGTTTGCACTTAGTTCTTGCCCTCTTAAACCTAGATATGAAATCAACTACTTTTGCATCTAGCTTTTACCTTAATTAACCTAGCCAAGTCTACCATAGAGACTTCAAGTTCTGCATGGAAGA
Organism: Rhododendron simsii; assembly: GCA_014282245.1. NCBI lineage: Eukaryota > Viridiplantae > Streptophyta > Magnoliopsida > Ericales > Ericaceae > Rhododendron > Rhododendron simsii. Next base: position 19,230,149 of record CM024960.1, on the reverse strand, counting down.
ATTGTGCATGAAACACTTCCTCCATCTGAAACCAATTAGCTATTGATCCTGGTTATAAATCAGTATACCATGCAAAAGCTGGTCCAGACAAAGAATTTAGAAACAGTCTCAACTTCATGAAGCCATTTTGAGCCAAATTCTTACATTGTGCAGAAAATCTAGCAATATGTTCTACAAAAGATAGTCTCCCATCTCCATAAAATAAAGTAAAATCTGGGATCTTAAAGTCCCTAGGGATTTGGAATGTCCTATCTATCCATTCAAGATATGACTTCCTATAAATCTGTGGTTGTACCCCCTCGAGTTCGAGGTCCACAAATTTCTTGGATGAGACCAATCATTTGATCTTTTAACACATGATTTTCCCCAAAAAGATTTTGTCTTTGGTTTACCACAGGGGGTTCTATGAGATCTTCCTCATAGAGCTCTCTACGAACACCGGAATCTCCTTGATTTTCTCTCAAACGCTCTCCATATATAGGTTGTTGTATCCCACTAGTTGGGATATTAGCCTGTGCATTCCATGGGGCTTCTTTTCTAAGATTTTCTCCATAAATAAGTGGATGATTTCTTGTAGTAGGCATCCTCTAAGAAGGATTATGAGGGTTATTACCTCTCTTATTTCGCTTATACACTTGGTCTAACTCAACGACATCCTCATATCCCTCAAGTGTTGGTTCGAAGAGAGGATTCAAACTCTGTGTTTCCCTGGTGTTCCTTTGAATCTCAGGATTAATATTAAAAGGTTCCTTTGGGATATTACCGACAGGATTTTTTGGCCTAACCGACTCATACCAAGATTGAGGTCTTTCTTATTGCTACAATTTTTTCCTTGCCTAGCCTAGATTTCATTTTACCCTGTCCAATATCCTCTCCAAATCCTCCTTCGAAAGGACCTTGGTGAGTGCTTGAGTTAGCATGGTTGTTCAGTCCAATATTTACTGAACTGTGCCTTGCTGGCTCTAGATCAGGTAACTTATTTTTCATGCTCTTGATCATGGCTCTCTAAGTCTGGGCCATTTCTCTAAAAGCAATCATCATTTCTCTCAAAATTTCCTCCTTATCTTGATCTTTACCTCTAGACTGTCCCTCTTGATCATTTTGAGGTACTTCATAAGGAGGCTCCTCTATTCTTGAAGCCATTTGGGGAACTTCAAGGCCAATAGGTAGGCCTTGTTCCGTAGCTTGCTATGCTATAATCTCATCTTCTGGCTCTGGGCCAAAGTTGGGTGTTTCTACTTGTTTTCTAACCCATGGCATTTTGACACCTTCGAGTCCCACCGGGCGTGCCAAAAATTGTTTGGGCTAAATTAGCTCAATATTTGGCAAAATAATTGTATGCGGGCGTGCCAGAAAAGAATAGAATTTATCTTTTTCAGATTAACTCAAAATAGCTAATTTATTCAGGCAATTGTGATTGTCCGTTCGATTACCTCAACTAAGAGGATTTTCCTAAAGGTATCAATCAATAATAGATTGACGCTCTTTAATTAGAAAAGATAACTGAATATAAACAAGTTTGAATTCAATCAAAAGCAAGTTTATATACAATTACTCTGATTTCGACAAGAATAATACAGAAATATAGACACACTTGAATTGAATCGAAAGCAAGCTTATATGTGACTACTCTTTGGCAAGAAAAAAGACAGAAAGATATAAGATAACTTGAATTTAATCAAAAGTAAGCTTACATTCAAATAAGTCTTCAAACTTGCAAAATATTAAACTATAACTAAATTATTCTAAGTCCTTAATTACTCTAGATCTCTGAGCAACCATTTTGTATGGATTGTCAGATGATGAAATTTTTGTCGAGGGCTTTTTCTCTTCGATTGCCTCTTCTATTTATAGACGATGAGTCTGTCTTCAACTTGTATTCTCCACGTTTTCTTTTAGTGCCTAAGTCTTCATTCAAATTTGATTTAAAACGCCATTTATTCGCTCCAAAAACGGTTGCAAAGGCCTGTGAACTACCACTTGACTTGGTCTTCTCAGAAAACTCTTTTCCTTCCACATTTAATGATGTAGATCGTGGCTAACTTTTGGATAATGGGCTCCTGTTTTTGTGCAACATAAAATATTGCTTCAGAATAATTTACTCAGATGATTCACTGTAAGCATAACCGATTTCTCTCATGAAACGGGCATCTAATGACACCGTTCGATGGTTTTAAGAGTTAATTAGCGGTTGTGCTTAATTATCATCTTAATACCTATCATTTGATGACCAAACGTTGTCATTTCCAATCTAAACGATACCGTTTAGTACTAAAATAATATCGTAATTAAACTCTTCGATTCTTTATTTCTTAGGCTTAATTACGACGTGTTTTGATTGGATCATGCAGTACTATTTAGTGCCACGTGTAATTTTCTTATTGGGTGGTATATTTTAGGATGTAAACAACTTGTCTTTGAGCTCAAAAAATTATAAAGGATTTTTGGTTAAGTCTCCCAAAAATGTTTGCCCAAACCCTTTAATGCCCTTTTCTTTTGATAAATTGTACATTGGAGGAAGTGCACTCTCTCAATGCCAAGAAAGTACTCCCTCCATCCCTCAATAAATGTTCAGCCCGAACCTAGACCTTTAAAAAGGTGCATTTTTTTGTTAAATTTTTTTAACTTCTTTCATAACTTGAAAGAACTCGTTGATGTCTATTGATTTGTCCAAAAAAAAATTAAATTTTTTAACCAAAAAAATTCATCTTTTTAGAGGCCTAGGTTTGCGGTTCAGACATTTATTAGGAATAGAGGGAGTAATAGGTATTTGGGGAAGGAGAGTGCTTTTCACACTTCCCTTTTTTATTACCGCACTACCCTTTTGTCTTTTAGCTATGTAAAAATATAATATTTCCCTTAAATGTGCCAAAAAGTGAGATAATTAAAGGGCAATGTTGTTACTTCACATGAATAAAGACAAAAGGGGAGTGCAAAAATCCTCCTCTTTTTGAAACTCAAATTCTACTGATAGTAATCAATGTACTCCCTTAATAAGTTGAAATTCTGAAATTGGATAAACAATGAAATTAACCCTTACGTACATCGAGTGACTACCTTAATGAAATGACAAACACATCCATTTTCAACAACATTGGTGACTACCTTAAGGCCCCGTTCTGCAAGTGCCATTGAATAATTATTAATATATTTTTTCAATTTTTGAAAAAAAAGAAAGAGAGAGGCCCCATAAAGTTGCACGAAAATAATCGGAAAGAATGGAAAAATCAATTTTCTTGTAACTTTCTTTGTGTTCAATTACCAAGAAAATTGTATTACCCATAGTTTCAATTCTCCCAGTGAAAAGCACTTTCCTACAAAATAGATCTTGCCAAAAGAAACAAATTTTAATTTTCTTGCAAGGTTTTTTTGTCAATAGAATAGACATAGGAAAATACATTTCATTTTTTTTTTTACTTCACTTTACTAGAAATTCATTTTGCATACTATATTCACTTTACAGCCCATTTGGATGAAGTAATTTTATATGAAAAGAGAAAAAAGGGTTATGGTTTCTAACCAAATCACTTATTTGGATTGAAAATTTTGATGAAAAATGAAGAGAAAAGTACAAAAAAAAAAAAGAAATATTGAAATATTTTAGTTGGCTCTTTCACTTTCTCACCTATTCTCACAAAAAAATATATATATATTGTTGAGATTTGATGAAAGATGGCTCCATTTTTTTTTCTCATCATTTCTCACCATCCAAATGGGCTATTAACTTTGTTAAGAATTACAACTACAACAATGAAATAAGGTGTTCCTAACAAAAAGATTAAGGCTCTGTTTGGAACTTATGGAAAAGAAAAGAAAAGAAAGGAAAGGAAAAGAAAAAGGGAGGAAAATGAGAGGAAAATAGAAGGGAAAAATTACTATTTATTGAACTTAAAATTTTTATTTTCTTCTCTCTTTCCCTCCTAACCGAACAATGGAAACGAAAATTTTTTCTTTTCCATAAATTCCAAACAGAGCCTAAATGTTCGGAATTAATGGAGGTGTGCATAAGACTTTACACGAGAGCTTATGCAAGCGCGCTCTCGGCGCTCGCCCATTCCTAGTTCCCGCCAATTTCCAATCACCAAAGCCATATGCCTAAATTGCTATATCTATCATCGGAACTATAGATACAATTGTCCACTAACACACAAAACAAAGCACCCAATCTTCCCATAAACCCTAGACCACCCCCGTCTTCTACACATTTGCTGCCACAAAAAAAGGAAAGAAATGGACGAAAATTTTCAGGACCTTAACAAGCTTCCTGAGCTCAAACTCGGTACGTTTCGAGTTCCGGATTTGATTTGTGTTTAGTTCCTAAAATATGTAATGATTCTATTTGTTTTGATGTATTTATTTGTGATGTTATGCTAGATGCTAAGCAAGCGCAAGGGTTTCTTTCCTTCTTCAAAACCCTACCCCGTGTAAGTAAAACCCTTCCCCCATTTGTTTTCCTTTCTTCCAAGATATGCTCAAACCCCTAATTTGTATTGCTTGCTTGCTTTTGCTCTGTTTTCAGGACCCTAGGGCTATTCGGTTCTTCGATCGCCGGGTGAGTTCTGTGTGTGTGTGCGCGTGCACGCACACGTGTCTGTAATGTGGATAAACGTCATTTTGTCAGATTCCATATGAACTAGCAGCCCCCTAAATAAGGTAGTATGATGTTAGGATTGGTGTATGTTTTCCCCCAAAAGTATCCAAAATTTCAAAGATCAATCTTTAAAATTCGTTGTGTGACAGAGTTGGAATCTTCTTTTTTTTTTTTTTTTTGGTTTTAGCTTGCTAACTGTCAGTGCTCAACTTGTCGACAATCCTACTATCCTAATTGATTGATCTTATCCTATTTGGGGTGCATACGAGTTAATTAGGTTTAGTGTTTCCTTTTGCTTTTAAATGTCACTTGTTCTTTTAAGGTTGTATCTAGGATTCTACACTCATACCTTTTTCTTCTCTTTTCCAGTGTATCAAAGTTACTCCAATTTCCCCCCAATTCTGTAGGTTTTTCCACTCGTTTATTAGTTATAATCACTTATAACTGGAGATTAGTTCTCTTTCCAACCATAGTATCTATTGTTTCCATTTTACGCATGGATGTTCCTTTGCGTTCTTCGAATCATAGCGTATACTGAATGTTTGGCCAATACTTGTCTTTTTGTGGTTCCAAACATTATTCAATCATTATCCATGCTTTCCTCATAACCAATTGAAGGAACGTGATTTGCTTTTTTCTGGAAAGAATAATTGTTTCATTCAATCAGGACTATTATACCGCTCATGGAGAGAATGCAACTTTTATCTCAAAGACGTATTATCATACTACTTCTGCTTTACGTCAACTGGGTAATGGGTCTGATGCTATTTCAAGTGTCAGTGTTAGTGTCAGTAGAAGCATGTTTGAGACCATTACCCGCGATCTTCTCTTGGAGAGAACAGACCATACTCTTGAACTATACGAAGGGAGTGGGTCAAATTGGAGACTAGTGAAAAGTGGAAGCCCGGGAAACCTAGGCAG